>JAIFRP010000006.1:6196530-6206886 GCA_032403825.1 Odynerus spinipes | reverse complement strand
TTGTAAACGGGACCAAGGGGAGACCAAAACCCATCGGATGCAAAAAGTTTCATCCCGACCGGTTCATCCATCTAGGAATGGTGCCCGAATAAACCAAAAAAAAAAACAACATCGCCCACTGACGAATTTAGTAACCTTCTTCTTTTCGAAGTCGATTAAAAAGGGCCTAAGTTCTTAACACATTGTACGCCGGCCAAATATCGGATACCGAAAACCTGCGTTCTAGTTGTTTACGACCAATTAAATCAACTGAAAATAAGAATACTTAAAATTAGAGGCATGAGTGATATTTTTTTAAACACTTTGTAAAATGTAGTTTTTTTTTACTAGCAAAAGGATAGGCTGCAAATCCTAAAAAAATGCGGGGTTGATATACGATTTGTTTAATCTTAGTGTATCGTAGGGAAAAAACCGATATCGAACGGGAAAAAAACAGCTTACGTAAAGAACACGCCTTCTTTAAATTTTATTATCTCTAACAAATTATATAACCTCCGTTATGATTTATAACATTCGCACATCTTATATATTATTACACCGATAATCGTAACCGAACTTATTTATGTTACGAGCTGATAATATAAATAAATTAACTTTGATATACGATCCTTGGGAAAATACCGAAATTTCGTTTTCTGAAGAAAGAAGATTTCTCGCGAATTATCGTGAAAAGCAGGAAAGCTAAGATTTACGATGCTCACGGCATGAAATATTAAATCACCGAGAGATAAGCTGGACTGTGCGCGAGCAGCCGGGCAAAGTTACGATACGCTCGAATCGCACTTTCCACTTGCGGAAAACTTTCCGACTTTATATCATGGTTTCCGCGTGTAAGCGGCCGCGTGGGTAAACGCGTGAGGATGATTAAAACGCGAGGATTAAGTCGAAACCACGGAAACGATCTCAGCGTTTCTCCTTTCTTCTCTCTGTTCATCTCCCTCCACTCTCTCGCGTTCTCTAATTTCGTAATTCAATTGGTCGCGTCAGTTAAACAAATTGTGTAGGTGGATCGCGTAAATGCATCGACGCAAACGTGGGTTTGGATAGAAAGAATAGCGTGTCGAGCAATTTGCGAGTGTAATTTCCATCGCACGTTTTGAATTTCACATAATTGTTCTCTCTCTCTCTCTCTCTCTCTCATATTCCATATTTCGGTCTAATTGTCATTCAGCACCCGTTTTTGTTCCAATAAATTTCACGGAACGTCATGTTCGATCCCTCGAATTTATTGATTCGTTAATTCCTGACAAGTAACGTACTTTTTTTTACGTACTTGTATAATTTTAGACGATTAAAACATGAAAGTACATATTTGTACCGTATCTATAATTTCTTTTATATTTTAAATTAATGTAACAACAATTTCTACAAATCGATCAAAGGTATGATATCTTTTATAAAAAAAATAACAAAACTCTTGTCTCTTTTATGATATTAAATTTATTCTATAATAAAAAATGTTACACCGAATGTTCATCGAAATTATTAAAAATAAAATTCTTTCCCCTTTTACATTCTTCTTACAGCTATACGTCAGTTATGTCACAATAATGTTAGCTAGTAACAACGCGACATTCAACGCATAACTTAGAATTCACGTAATGTACATCTATACAATCTCATACACGTACACACACACATATCCTGTATAGGTCATTATCCTTGACTCGCATTAACGATGACGATAATAACGCGAGATGCGTCAAGCGAGTCGTGGACGATCATCGATTCGCATCTCGGAGAATTTTCGAGGGCACGGAGAGCGAAGTGTCGTGTGTCCCTCGTCATCGTCGATCTACGCAAGATGGCGATCATTACTCGGAGAATTAATGGCCCGGTTAGCACGGTACGCGCGCGTTTAACTGTTAGCAAGCAGTTCGACGAACGCTGTCGTCGTCGTCGTCGCTCTTTCCTCTTCGTCCTCGTGTTGGGTTTAATGGGAAAATGCTCGAGAATCTTGCCTCTCCGTTGCCCTTTAACCTTCGTTTAGTGATTTCAAGTTTACCCTTTCGGCTCGTTTTAAGTAAAATCGACTGTTTTTCGAAATAACATATAAGATTTTTTTATTATTTTCGAAATTAGTTATGTTTTAATACATATATGTATGTATAATGGTATTAAATCAATTTATCCCCTTCTTTCTGAGTTTTATTATTGCTGGGGGAAGGGGATGGAAATTGAATACGCGATACTAATTGTGTTGCTCTGCAAAAATCAAAACTTTCCCTGTTTATTACCCGCACACCCTATTTACAACTATTTACAATAATTCTTACCTGGAAAAAATCAAAGAAACGACAATTAAGGTTTATTGTTCTAAGCTTATTTCTCCGCTTATTTCTCCGTACGTGGCTTCTTTTCTCTCTAAGCTGGTCGCTACCGGTTCCGCTACGCGCGGATTTCGTCGTAATATTTCGAATTTTAAATACACCTTAATCTTTAATTTAGCCAAACGCACTGCTACTAAATTTATCTAAAATTATTGGTCAAGGATAATCTTTATTAAATCTTGATTAATCGTTATGAGATTTAATCTAAAAAATGAGGGCGAAATCACGAGGATATTAAAAATCCTTCCATCCAATTTTATTTCTTTTTTCCTTGACCATAGTGCCAAGATACGTGTAGTTTTACAAAAATGTCTCTTTGAAACCAGGACGGAAGCCTCGCTTCGTCGGATCTTTCCGCAACATTAATCATGATCTCGTAGCGGAACACGTACCTACAGTTCTGTGCGAACGTACGTACGGTACACGTAGGAAATTTTTCGAAAAATCGAGGAAAACTTCCGATCCCCCACCCGAACTCAAGAGGATAAACGAGTGAAGAACACGCGGTACGTGTGCTCGTTGTGGACACGTTCGAAAGTACGTCGAGGGAATTCGTCGAACTCGACGGCGACGACAATGTAACGTTCTCGAGATACATATGTACATCGAACCGTAGGTATGCATCGAAAGACATATCGCGAACTCGAAAAACGAATTTCGCGAGTGACGAGGAAGAAATTTGCGCGTTTCTAAATTTTTACATAAAATCGGCCGACGTGGTGCAAAATCCGAACTTGCTTACCGTAAAACCGAGCCAAGGACGACAGCGGTTATTTATTGTTTACATGCGTAAACTTAAATAAAAATGGCAAATTTCGTGATGACGAGCTAAGCGCGTTAGTTTAAACGATCGTGTGTACAACGACGAACATATATCATGTAATACGTACGACACGCGAGCGTGTCAACAAACGTAGGCTCTCGTATATCATATTTATACATAGAGTATTTAGATGTATATCAGATATACGTACGTATTCCCACTCCTACATGCATATATAGTGTTATGTCGCTGTTCTCATCACCTATGATAAATCCACCGCTTCTCTAATCTATTTCTTCATATAAATCATTCATAATGAAAATAGTATGACTCCATTTTATATAGCATATTTTATTGTTTACAACTTAACAGTTCACACCGAATTATAACAGAATTCAGATCAAACTCGATCGTTTCCTCAAAAAATAAACTTCCGTTAGTTTGATTGTAAACGGTTAAAAATTTTTATATTCCTTGACAAAGTTTTCGATAAAAAAAAGTCGATCTTGAAAAGAAGCCATATCCTCGCAATAAATCAGAAACACAATCAGAAACACCCTGAGTATACTTACAGACAGAACGAACGTGCGTATAATCCGCGAAGGCAAATGTCGAATGCATTTTGTGGAAATCAGCCAGGAAAGAGAGAAAAAGAGAGAGAGGGGGGAGGGGGAGCCAAAAGTTGCATCATGCGAACTTGGCATTTGGCAATCGTATATTGCCTCCAGGTTTAACCGCGAATATGCGTCCTACATACTGATCTACAGTACCGATCCGGAACCTTGCCATTAAGGCAACTGTATTATTACATTGCCTTCCGTGAACGCAATTCTCTCATTCTCTTATATTCTTTTTGTTTTTTACCCTTTCTTTTGCATAGTTTCGCAAGCGTTACGTGTTTCTCGAAAACGAGGGGAGAAGAGGAAACTTCAAAGATACAGGGTGCTTCAAACGAATGTTAACACTTTTGCGAAAGGATTTTTTCTAAAAATATTGACACACTTTTAAACGCCCTGTACAAAAAGTAACGTAATTTCCCTAAAAATGTTGGCAAGGTTTTATACAGGTTGTTTCAAAAAAGTGTTAACATTCTTTTGAAGCACCCTGTATTGTATGGTAGTTTCTCTCTTCCTCTCTCTCTCTCTCCCCCTCTCTCTCTCTCTCTCGTTTCTATTTTTATCTTCATCTCCATTATTCCAATAATGTTCGAGTTAGTTTATAATAGAGTTTAATCATTTTATTGACCTCTTCCTTGGTTGCGCTTCAACTTTGTTGTTCCGCTTGGACTTCCTAGCGAACATCGAAAACTTGGAGAGATTCAGTTATTGATGTTTCTGTAGATGTTGATGTTGACGGTTCCTGTCGTCTCCTGTGTTCGTTCAATAAGAAAGAAAGAAAAGAAAAAGAGAGAGTGAGAGAGAGAGAAACAGAAAGAGAGAGGGGGGAAGAGGGAGAAGGAACTAAATAAGGTTAAGGGTGAGACGTGCTAGAAAACTGCAACGTGTAACAAAATATTTAGCCTTGGGGTAAGCACGTTTCTACATAAGGAGAGAATTTGTTTCTTTTTTCTTTATGACTACTTTCCTTTCCGATTCTTCCTCTCTCTTTCTCTCTCTCTCTCTCTCTCTCTCTCTCTCTATCTCTCTTACCACCTCCCGTTCGTTCGTGCTTTCAACTGATTTAAAGTTTTAGCGTTGTCGCTCTAGGAATAAGAATTAAAGAAAGGAGAAGAAAATCAAATTATTTATTTGTAATAAATAACAATATACAAAATGCTTGATATATTTTGTTTACGAGAATTGTGGTATTTTGTAAGATTTTTGCTGCATGTGTTGAAATTTAGAAACGCGGCTTTGTGTTACAGAGGCGTACCAATTAAGTATGCGTTGTTTATATTACAAAATACAATACGGAGAAATAATTAAAAGATATAATATGTTATATGAGAAAAGGGTTCTATTATATCATTTATCATATCTATCGTGATACCATAATGTCAATTTACCTTTCTTAGCCGTGTTACAGTTACCGTTGAACGTATTAAAACAAATTTTTTAAATAATTAAACGTCCCACAAAGTTTAATTATTCGACATATTTCTATATTCATGTATCCCCACGTTATATGATATTTGTAAAAAAAATATGAATACTACTTATTGTCCTATTATTCGGAATTTCTATTCATCACAGCTCAATTTTTGTAGCGAGTATAGACTAGCTTTAAATATTTGCGAAGCTCATTCCCGGATTAACATAAAATTCCTTTTTTCATGTCGGACATTCATTTCACTACGTATAATAGCACGAACAACGGTGCGTTTTCGCATACCGCCGTATTTTTCCACGCCAGTCACGCGATTACGGTCAGCGCGTGCGCTAACTTTTTTTACGCGTCCCAATACACGTATCGATGTACGAATTTTAATCGACAATACTCAATCGTATTGTCCGACCGGACGAATTGCCAGTGCGAATCGCCAAGCCGGAGTTGTAGCGAGTTTTCGGGTAAAATAAAAAATACGTGTCGATATAACAAACGCGAGCGATATTTCGAAAAAATGATGCGCGACACGATTTTCTCTTTTTCGTTGAAAAAAGTTTCAAAGAATCTGTAGGTTAGGTCGAGGATGGTGGATATTTGAAAAGAATTTATTACGATATAAGAATGTTGTATAAAAAATATTTTTATTTGTTACTAAATAACAATATTATGTATAATACATATATTTTTATTTGCTATTTAATAACAATATTATTAACGATATTAGTAACGATATTATATACGCACGCGCACGCCTGTATATACTACAATACATATTTACACGAATTTCGTGAATTTTCATCTATCGACTCTTGAATCTCGCTCGTTCGCACGTTCGCTATGTCGAACAAGAGAGAATATTGGAATACGCGAATTTTGCAACTCGTTTCGCGAGCGTTACGCACCACTTCCGCAAATTTACGACGGCCATTGCTTTATCATGTAACCAGATATTGCATTCTTTCTCTTAACGACTCATTCGGAATTTTATCGCTATTTATACGCCACCGGTTTATGAGCTTTACTTTCTACGAGAAGATGCGTTCGGCGTTCGTACATATTTTACCTCGTACGTTTAATTTTTCTATGCAATCTTTGTGTAATTCGTTCAGAGAGAGGTTGAGATCGTTTTAACGCGATGAAACCGTTTAAAAATTTATTCCGAGCATTATGATCTCTTTTGACTAATATATTTCATGTAATCGTTTAGTTAATTTAAAGCCGGGCGATTTTTATTAAAAATATATACAAATTTGGTACTTTTAATTACATTTTTCTGTTATAGTAGATATACAATTTCGTTCAAAACTAAAAAAGATTAATGAAATTTATTTCATTGATATTATATAAGTATTTAATTGATCAATTATTTTCTTACGAGTTTAGCAAATTAACGAAATGAATTTCATTAATTTCTTATCGAGTATAATTTTTAACGTTTACTTATAATCAATTTTAACTGCCAAATTACTGTCATAATTATTCAATTAATTACGGTCATTACATCTCATTTTGCAGAATAATGCATTACTGTTCATAATTAACAAAGTACTACCGCACGGTTCTGTTTTGTAAATCACCGTCAATTTTAAAAATTACAGCGCAACAAACTTGATTTCCAAACGATTACGTTACCAACACGACGTTTGCCCATACACGTCGTGTTACTTTCGAAAACGATTACGCGCGTCCTCGAGAAAAGTTGGGCTTCGCACTCGTAACGACGTTAATTTCGATTTTCAACATGTTTTTCGACGTTCGATCGAATAATGCTTTATCTCTTCGATGGAATCCCAGAGAGAGTGCTCTGCTGTGCTCCCGATCAAACTTTTTTCTACATCTTGTCGAGGACAAACGATCACGAGATTTCTCCCCGCCCGTACAGAGTATAGCTCGAAACTTTCCAATTGCTTTCACGCGAACGTTCGATTTCTCCGACCCTTTTTTCCATTTTTCTTTCTTCTTTTTCCTCTTCTTTTTTGCTTTTTCCTCAGGTTCTCATTCTCGACGCGCATCGATTCGACGCGATGAGTTAAAGAAAAGAGGAATCAAATAGTCGAGGGGAGGAAAAACATTTTGATTATGTATCTCAACTTTAACGAAACTGTTAGAGATTTAGGGGATCGAGTTTGAATGCCTTGTACACTCTAGTAGAACCTTTATTATAATAAGTAAAAGAGAATGTTTAATGAAATACTTTATTATGATTTATGATGATTATTATGATTTATTATGAATATGATTTTTTTTTACTACAAATTGTTTACAGATAAAAAGATCATATTAAGTTTTATATATAATTATCGTTATCTTCATTATTTTCAAAAATGGACTTGCCCCACTTTCAAAATAAATGGTTCATATAATACGATCATACATGCAAGATTCGATGTTAGATGAAAGGACGAAAGTATTCCAGCAACATTTTGATACTTCTATTGGTTCTTCAATGAATTCATTAGTCAACATTTTTGAGATTTTAATTAATGTAGATAATCTTGTATTTTTTTTATAGTTAATTTTATTTTCTTGTTGATTTTTTAACGTGAGTATGAAATATGCCTAAATAAGTCAAATAACATATGCATTAATATATTGCATGCCTTTAAACATAAATATGCGGAGAATATGCATTATGCAAAAAATGGAAAATAAAAAATATATCTTTAGTGCCTCCTGACTATGAAAAGTATTTATGCCTTGGTCCCTATTGCTTTATCTGTTTGTTTTTATAAAAATATGCATTTGCATAAACCTCCGGAGTCTACTAATGATATTCGCGGTGGTCGATAAAGTAGAAAGGCTTAAGACAACAATTTCTTCATACATACAACAGATATACATCCCTATATGAAACATTGTATAAAATATTATACATATATATGCCGGATACAACGTACGATATATTTAAATGTACGATAAAGATAAAATATCCATACAGAAAATACATGTAAATACTTGCACATAAAATATACCTACATACATAAAATATGCGTGTATTATATTCTCTCTTCGCCGTCGGTTGTCCCTTGAACTTCCCCCTACCGTTTTATTAGAAATTTTAGAAATGGAAATTCGTGGAAAAATCGGAAGACACAAACACGCGATGGTATTGTCGATGCAAAAAAACAAACAAACAAACAAAACAAAAGTGCAGGTGCAACGATCTCGCTCTTGGCGAGGATATCGTCTTTGCAAAGACGGCTACGTAAGAAAGTAGCACGAATCAATGTTTGCACCGGCGCAGCACGGGATCTACGTGTTCAGGACACACTTACACGCATACACGTGCGCGTAGATAAAGGATAGACACCTGTCCTATATTTTTAGGCAAAGACCAACCTTTTACGCCATTTCTTCGTCTCGTTTCTTTACTATCAGCCTGTCTCTCTCTCTCTCTCTTCCCCTCCACCTCCTGTCCCTTCCTCTCCCTAGCGACCCCCACTCTCTCTTTTCTTCTTCTTTTCACTTTTTCTCTTCTTCTTCCTCCTCTTCTTCTTCTTTTTCTTCTTCTTCTTTTCTTTGTCCGTAGAATTCTTTAACGTGTCTGATCGTCACGGTGGAGACACGGTCAAAACGTAAAAGTTCTTCTGGAAAAGCTTCGGTGCACTTTCCAGGTGCTACTACCAACTCTCTCCGACACACGTGGTAATTACGTAGGTATCTGGTTAATGTAGGTGTAACTTTATTATCGAATAAAAGAAATAGTTACTGTGTTATGGTTTTGATAGTAATTAGTATCGTACGAGCTGGTTCGTATCTTCGTGATAACGAAACAATAATTGTTCGTACAGTGAACATAACAAGTATTCGCGTATTTTTTAATGAAATTTCTTTTTTCCCTTATTTATGCTATATAGTAATAATTTTTTTATTATTTTAGTTATTCAGTTATTTGTGCTATAAGTAATAGTTAATAATAATTATTTTTTTCTTCTTGTTCTTTTTCGTAAAACAAAGACGAACTTTCCTTAAGAATCCTCTTCCGTTCCCTCATTCATTTACATTACATTCGAGTTTCCCAAGGTCGAGCAAGGAGCCCCCATCTTAATCCGGCCGCGTTTCGATAAGCTCGGGATCTTCGAAGGAAATCGCGTCCTACGTTTGACGTCTCCGTTCCCCAATTTCCGCTTTAAGCGAACACGAGACCTTTTGAAAGGCGCATTTATAGTGACGTGAATAGTACGAGTGAATATTATTGATGAGTTTCTTATAAAAATGTCAAATGTTTCATGTACACGTCTAGTATGGCTATTATATATTTTCGGGAATTAATCGGATACGATAATTACTAGAAAGATAACAGTTGTTGTATACAAAGTAGGTACCTTGTACCTACTAATAAAAATGAATGAAAATTATAAGATACGATTGTATACATTTATAACTTTATCGTGTAAACATAATTTTATAAAAGTTTATATTTCAATATAATTTTTAACAAAGTGTTTTATAATCTTATTCTAGAAGATATCTCTAAATCTACCAGTTACATTCCTTTAAGAAAGAGAAGATATACAAAAAAATAGGCTATAATATTTGGTTTGGCGTGAAGAGAAAAAACAACAACAAAATAGAAATTACAAAATTATTTTTTCTTCTCGTTGCAATGACCAATAACTCCATTTACTGTAGATATGTACTTGTACTTGAACCGTTTCACGTTATGGAGCACGATCTTTTCTAAATACACACCAACACGCGTTACGTTATATATTCGATTGTGTCTGGGATCGTTATTTCGGATTCGCCACTTCGCCTTCGCTCGAGAAAAACCGGTCTGAAGTTAGAAAAGTTCCACGTGTCGTTTCACAGAGAAACGAGAGAAAAGGGAGAAAATGGGAAAGGTGGATGTGCCTTCGAGACATTTTCCCGTGGATATTTCTACTTAGAAGAGATTCGCTTTTACGCGAAGAGTCGAAGAGAAAATTCAAGAAAAAAGGAGAAAGCGCGGGCGGCAAGAGGAAAATATGAGGAAAATGTGGGAATGGTTTAAACGTCGCGTCGGGTATAGTACGCCGTTGTTAATCCTCATTTAAACGGATCTCCAACAATTTTTTTGTTGTCTTCGCCCTTATTTTTCTTTTCGTGCAAGGGAAACACGACTTACGAGAAATTCCCTGGACGATATTCCATTGATGTTATTATTAAATTCAGCAGACGTGCGAAATACCGGTGAAGTTAGAAGGAATAGAAATTTCGGAAGGAAATAAACATCTC
>JAIFRP010000006.1:6158779-6177392 GCA_032403825.1 Odynerus spinipes | reverse complement strand
CACCCCGCCGCTCTCGCCTTCTCATCCTCGTTTTCTCGTCATAAGAAGATTATACATTTAAAGCTGAGAGACAACGAACGACGAATTAATTTCACTAGTCTTTTTCTAATCTCGTGACTCTTTCTCCTCTCTTTCTTCTTTTTTTTTTAATATTCGTTCTCGTGATTTTTTCTCGCAAGGTTTTTTAAATCTTTCATATCGGAGATATTTTATACGATTAATATCTGCTGCGGGTGAGTGAAGGGCGTTTTAGAAATTTTCATCTCGATGAGAGTTATGAGAATGGCCTTCCGTTAGGATGATTCATGAAAAAGAAGGAAGAAATGATCGAGACTATCACGAGCAATTCTAATACTCCTGTGGAAATTAACTCGCTGATGATTAATACTTCTCGTAGGATAGTGGAGTTGATTTTTTTTTGCTTCTGAAGGAAAGCGTCAGAAATTAATTTGCATTTTTCACAGATGTGCGGCAATCTCGTTGAAGTAGTTATGTAAAAAGTGGGCTAGAAAAAGAGAGAAGGAGAGAGAGAGAGAGAGAAACCAGAAAAAAGTAGATAGAAATAAGAGAATTATAAAACAAGATATGATTAGACCGTATCGTATCTACCTCTAATCGCATTAAATCCATCAAATTTCAGAGTATTGTGTGTGATTTGCGTTTAGTATATATGACTACGGACGTGGCTCGTAAAATACGAAAAGATGTTTGATAACGCTAGCGAAGTGTCAGTTTTGCAAAAAAGACAGAGAGAAGTAGAGAGAGCAAGTATCGAAATTTTACGTGATTTCCGTCGTATGTGAGAATGAGGATCGTGAGCAACGCCAAGGGCCATTCTTTGAAAGTCTAGAGAAAGAAATTAAAGAAAAAATGGAAACTCCGCGCTGTCTTCTCTAAACAAAAAAAAAACGTCGTAGCTAAAAAAGCGGCATTTAAAGAAATTAGGCGAACAAAAAATGAAATAGAAAATTATACTTAAGCTGATAAACAACTACGTGAAGTGACGAAGAAGAGAACGTGAAAAATAATTAATAAAAAAAATGATAACGCCAAGAGAGCGAATGAGTGTGAGAATGAGTGAGAGAAAGAAAAAGAGAGAGAGAGAGAGAGAGAGAGAGAGAGATGGATGATGTATGGATAAGACGATGATAAAAAATTGTTAATAAATAAACGTTAGAGATTGTCGTAGAGCCGTTATCCTGCTTCCAAACGAAAGAGAGGTAAATTTGTAATATTTCGTCACAGCACAATCCGAGAACTGTTAATAATAAAAATTATCTTGCTCCCTCGTTCCCGAGTGAGTATTATATTTTTTTCTTTCTTTCACATTGCAAATAATAATATCATTATAATCATAATAATGAGTAGGTATGTACATATCCTTTCCGGAGAGACGTATCATAAATCGCAATTAAAGACTAAAATCGATTTTACGAGGCTCAAATTTGTCGATTAGCATAATTTCAATTACAGTTTCGATCATAATTTGTGTCTTACTATCTTAACAATTTACTTAACGTTTGCTCGTGGCCTCCAATCGGTTTATCTGTGTACAGGTATTGTATGTCATACGTTTAGTTCTCCGTGAAACAGAATTTCGTGTCGTAGCTGCGTTAATTGTTTATCATTAGTTTCTTCGCGTCATACGAGTATCGTGACTTCTATCTTGTAAACGAGCGATATCGCGAAGCCAATAAGTTCGGCAATTTACCGAGCAAATAGTCTGTTATATACTGAGAAATATTTCGTAGTATTTAGTAGTACTAAAAATAATAGATCCTAAAGTTTCTAGCGAAAAATAGGATACTTGTAGGTGACAGTAACATTGTCGTAAGAACGAGTAACAGAATTTGTTCGTACTTTTGACTCCTGTTACTCTGCATAAAAAGTTCATTGAAATAAATCGTATCACCCTTCGGCATTCGTGTCTTATAAAATAAAAAGAACGACATGCGAGGCACGTGTACGTAAAATATCCTCGATAATGTTAAAACGTCAACACTGATACGCGATTGGATATACGGTGAGTGTCTTCAATCCATCTGGAAACCCTCGTGTTTAACGTTAACTTAATTCGAGCTTGATAAGATCGCGAAGAGAGGGGAAGTGAGAGTGAGAGTGGGTGAGTGAGTAAGGTGGGGAAAGAAAGAGAGTGAGAGAGGGAGAGAAAGAGAGGGAGAGAGAGAGAGAGAGGGAGTGACTGGGTGCTATCAGCTCGGCCTCTTTCGACGAACAGGAAAATAAGCTCTGATCGATGACTACTCTTCGTTGCCGTAAGCACACCCACACACCCGCATACTAATACACCCTATATATATATACATATTAACACAAACACATATAGAAAGGACAGGTTAAGCTGCTTTCCTTTTCGCGTGGATGTCACGAGGTAGAACCCTTCGTTTATTCCTCGGTTTCCTGGAGGGGGGAGCTCCTAGCGCGCTTGCGACGAATTAGAAGGATCAAGCATGGGGACCCTAGAATTGAGCGACCAAAGCAAAAGAGACAATCGCTTTCCCGCGAGGAGATTGAAATTTATTGTCCTCTCTTCCGCATACGATATTTTTCATCGAACCGCGTGAGATATTTTTGTTATGTTACAGGTGATGCTGCTGATCACCGAGACTGTGATATCTTTCTTTTTTTAACCACAAAGAATACCTTTGATTAATACGTTCCCTGTTGCTTTTTTACGTGTTGCGTGTCGAGCTTGAATCGATCTCGGAATTGCGGTGTATTCGACAATGAGTCCGAAGAGAAGACCGAAGCGCGAGATTGAAAAATGAGAATAAAACTCGGAAAGGAAAAATGTTGTCTCTGTTGATATTATTTTTATTTTACGTCGATACTGTCAATTTATTTACGTGCAACCATACCTTTCTTTAAAAGATGCTTTTCTTGTGTTAAAAAACGAAATCGATGGATAATTAAGTTATTAAGTATGCGTAACGAAATCGATGGATAATTAAGTAAATTAATGCAATATTGACGGTAATAATAAAAATAATAATTGATGTAATAACAAGAAGGATGATGACGACGATGATGACAGCAATGGGATTACTGAAATTAAATGGTACGTAACAAATAGAAAATGTTATTTGTAAAATCTGCTTATTGCAATATCTGTTTACCAAATTTATTTATAAGCCGTTGTTATTCGTAAAAAATAAGACTGCACGAGTGTACGCAATCATATTATACCGAATGTACGGGATTGAAGCGATAAGGATTACTGTTTGTCAAAGTTATGTTGATAGACGATCGTCTGCCATATGTCAACATGTAACGGAATGTTCCTCGTGGTAGTCAGTCGATCGGAAGACGTCGACCTATTCGATCGTAAATAATAATTCACTTTCTCGTATGCAAACGTGTGTATGTTCAATATGTTTCACGTTTGACGTTCATTAAATGTTAATAACAACGAGAGTGTCATCGCTGTCGTCATTATTACTGACGAGCGACTATGTCGAGAAACCCTTTGAGTGCTGAATATTCTCGACCGAAACGCTTCGCGTGGACGGCGCTAATATGATATTGAAAATATGTAAAATATGCAAATGGCAAAAATCACGACTTTCTGCGAAACAAACGAGAGATGACTGATATAAATGAATTTTAACTTTTTGGTTGTTTACTGCTGTTACTAAGCGCGCGTGTATTCATCTCGTATATAATAGAACCTCGATTATCCGAACATCGGTTATCCGAACATACCGGAACGTATAAATTGCGATGTAACAGAATGGCTTGGAAATGATAAAGTGAACAACATAAATGATGAAGAAAAGAGTTAAAAATATTCTTCGTTGAAGAGAGCATCGAAGATTACGATGTATTACCCTCAAATAATATTCTCACGCATTCCGAAGCATTCGCAGATAAATCCTACTTTAGAAAGCTCTTCTACCTTTCTTATTGGCGATATTATAGCTCATAAACAATCTGATTTTTGCGACAACGTTAATCGTTTTAATGATCGTAATTCTCGATCGAAGAAAAACCTTTCGATATAGTCGACAGGGATCGCGGTGCTATCACATATCTATTGTTTAGCTTTCCGTAATATTTCGACGTTTGTAAAAACGTAACGCACAATAAAAAGAGATCGATAACTATCATTTACGAGGAAGTAATAAACTTTCGTAAAAAAACGAGAGAAACAGAAATTATTGCCGGATTGTTACAAAAACAACGTATCGTTACGAAGTAACTTTTATGACACATGAAAGCAATTTAGGTAGTTTCAATTTGTAAAATTAATTAATTCGTCATGCCTCACACGATTTTGCTCATTTTTCTTTTTTTAACTTAATAATAATGCTATTTTACTCTTTATATTGCAATAGTATTTTTGTTTAATAACATGAATCGTCCCATTTTTTTTTATTCTCTTTTCAGTTACAAGTTGCATGCATGTACGATATACACTAAACTAATTAACGAAACAAAATTCAGACTCAATATCAACACATGCACGTGATCATTATGCAGTGACAAACCATGCACTAATACAATGACTTCTTTTGAAAGCGAATGCGCGTTTTATTGTCCATGAGAACCTTGAAATGTCAAAAGCAAACGACATTGGATATTTAGCGCGTTGTAAACGTTAGGCGATCGCTTAGAGCGAGTAGGTACATATTACGCTAAGGAAAAATGAACGAGTCTTGATTAAAAAAGAAAAAAAAAGAAAAAAGGAATTTAAAGAATCCTTTCTCCTTTCTTCCGAACGAATCTAATATCGGTTGTCGTTATTTTTCGAAATGGCTGAATACCCCACTACGATCTTTTATCGCCGGTGAAACATATCGCTCGATACGATTTTGATTACATTTTATCCCCGCATTCCAATACATCGGCCAATATTATCGGAAACAGTCTCGCGAGTGTGTGCAAGAAGGAGAAGGAGGAAAGGAAAAAGTGGGGATATTCGAGTTGATAAGACAGAACAGAAGTGGGGTGAAAGAGAGAGAGGGGGGAGAGAGAGAGATAAGGATTTAGGTATAACGAGAAAAAGAGTGCGCGCTTATGTACGTCCGTCTGTACGAGTGAGAAAGAAAAGGAAAAAGAACGAGAGAGAGAGAGAGAGAGAGAGAGAGAGAGTGGGGAAGAGAGAGAGTAAGGAAAAAGAGAGAGAGAGAGAGAGAGAGAGAGAGAGCAGAGCGAACCGCGAGTCACATTTAACGACACACACTAAATGCATATTCCGTCGCGGGATGAAAGCGGAAGAGGACGAATGCGTCGCGAGAAAATAAGATACACAGTACGAATCGACAAATCATGAGAAAATAACGACGCAAGAGTGTTTCTTATTGATATTTGTTCATTGAGAATTTGTTATGCACATGTTGGTATCGTAACGTAATTATTACGAAGTGACAAATAAGAGAAGATTCAAAGAAGTGGACGATTCGACGAGATGCGAGACTAAATCTCACGCCAGGACGATTTTCTTCCAATTCGACATCGAGTAAATATTTTGTTTTCTTTTCCTTTTTTGATTTTTATTTCTTGTTTCTTCTACTAGCTTTACCTTCGCTATCTTTTTCTCTTTTTTCTCTTTTTTTTTGGCTTTGTATCCTTTATGTCTCCGTCATTTTTTAAAACTCCCCCTTTTTAATCGTATCTCCGTCGCCGCTTGCCTTTTATCTTAATCTCTATCAAATGCTTCACGCTTGTTTACCTATGTATGTACGTATGCACGCGATTACAGGGTACGCGCGTTCCTCTCAGCTTTGCATTATTTCGCCGCGTTTTCTTCCATACGCGAACTTTTCTCCGATGTTACAAGACGACGAAAGTGGAAAGGAAAGGAAAGGAGGAGTGAAAGACAAGAAAAGAAAAAGAAAGAAAAAGAGAGAGAGAGAGAGAGAAAAGGAAATGAAGTAAAACGTAGCGAAGCGAGAGATGTCGCGAGATTTTTGAAAACATTCAAATGTTTCGCTTGTTTTCTTGTTTCTTTCTTTTTTTCTTGTTTCTTTCTTTTTTTTCTTGTTTCTTTCTTTTTCTTCTTTTCGTCGCGGTGGATCCTCTTAATAAAACCTCTCTCAACGAAGCCTGTAGCTTTTGTTTGAACCGGCGAGACCAACGTGTTCTTTTTTCGTTTTTTCCTTGTTTTAAATTCTGAAATCGTGTAAAATATAATGTGTATTCTGGTGATTATAAAAGTGGCCTTAGAGAATACGAATAAAATCAAATTTATCTATTAGTTCGTATCATATCGATTTGCACTGTAATAAACCACTAAAGCTTTTTTAGGAAATAATTGCATATCGAATAGTTTTTTTGAATCATTAATTTTTTAAATAATTCACATCATTCGATGTTTTGTCGGTTTATCGGTTAGTTTTTCAAACAGCACGTTACATTATGATCATAGAAAAGTTTTGGATCTAAGAACACAATGACACACGATGTAAAATATATGTAGGTATGTTGTAATACTTAAAGTAAAAGTCTCAATGTGTCAAAAGAAAAGTATTTACGACTAACATTAGGCCACCATCGTAATTACCAAAACACATACATATGAACATACGCGTATATATGTATAGACGACTCACGATTGAGACGAAATTCCCTTTAGGTGCGGTTCCAAAAGCGTTCGTCACGTTAGACAACGGTAAAATATTACTATGATTTTTTAATTCGCTCAGATGCAAAACATTAATTTTCTAAATATTTACTTTAAGGCAGCTAGACTTTTCCTCCACTTTTCCACTGAACAGCTCAAATACCTACATAGTTCATTTAAAAGAGAATCTATTTAACTCTTTAAAACACATACATCGTCTAATTGATATTGTTTCCGTGTATCTCATAATTTCGATAAAACTCGCAATATTACATTCCAATAATAAAATAAGGTTTAGATCTGCCATTTACAAAAATATTTCTTTTCCATTGTTTGCCGAGAAAAATTCAAATTCCAAATAGAATATTATTCTCATAAATTTTTTACTTCTTTCTCTTCTTTTCAAAGAGTTAACTTCTTGAAATAGTTTAGAATATAGAGAATTGAACTTCAAGCTATGGCCGTTTAAATATGTAAGTAGATAAGTTTGAACAATGAACGATTGAATCGTAATCTAACGCGACTGAAATATTTCAGGGTCAAAGTATGACAGTACGAATCTATTCCTGCTCGCAATTATTGTACGCATAAATCATTAGCTCGCAATAATTAACGAGTGGAACAACGTTTCGCACAAGCCACGAACGTAAAAATCGACGTACGGGGAACAGTTATTTGCACTGTGTTCGATTGATTCATAAATCTCGTGCTTTGTACACGCGTATCTATACATATGTCGTCGTCGTCGTCGTTGTCGCGCATAGATGCGAAATGAAGAATAGAAAACTGGCGTAGCTTCAAAAACGATGGCGGAAACGTGACGGACAGGGAACGTAATCAAGATAGAGGAGGATAGCTCGGAGCATTTCCATTTTTCGGGGGATTCGATCGAAACGCTTCGTGCACGAGATCACGTTCGTTATTTTTTTTCTTTTTTCAAAATTTTACCATCGATTGCTTTTTACGTAAAGTCGGTAAGGAAATACTGTTGTAATTCTTCGGAACGTCGAGGTAGTGGAAATCAAGGTTGGGCACATTTTATTTGAAATAAGATAACAAATAATTATCTGAAATATTCAATTATTTTAAATATTTTATTATTTTTATGTTACAAATAATATAAGAAAATTATTCTTATTTTGCATGTACTTCAAACACATTATTTTCAAATGATTTTTTATTTTAATTATTTTTTATATACTTACTCTTCAATGTTATGTCTTCTGAATTGAATGCGTGAGACTTTATACTGAAATTTGTACTTCGGACGCACTTGACGATGTTTTTTATTCTTTCTTATTATAATATTATTGTTGGAAACGAGGGACTCCGTCGATCGGGAAAAAAGTTTGGTATTGTAATATGAAAGTCGAATGTGCATATGATAGATGGACCAGTGATGAGCAACTCACGAGAAATGTTATTTACTCGTGGCCAGCCGAAGTTGTTTCTTCGATTCAAATCGATTAGCTACAGATTTTTCAAATTATTAATTTATATTTTCATTGAATAATTAATTAACGAAAGATTGTATTATTTACAATATGTTGTGTATAATTTCATTAATTAGAACGCAGGTATGTTATATGTTGAAAAATAACAAATTTTATCGTATAAATAATCAATTTTCAAATGAATAGCTTTGACGTACCTATAAATGGTCAGTTTTTAAATAAAATAATTTATATAAATAATATTAATAATTACTTATTTAATTTTTCAATCAACACCTTTTTTAATAATAGATTAACGATGTAATCTTAATATGTAAATAATCCCATTGTCTTAATTGTTAAATACATAATCTAATCGTAACAGATTAGATTAATTAGATTATCGAGCCCGTTACAAAAACAAGTTGCCGATCGCTCAAACATACCACACTAATTATAAGTTGTTTTTGGAAAATCCAATAGCTCACAACGCGCGCAATTTTTGTCGCGAGTAGTGTCGAGAAAATCATTCTTGATAATTAGTATATAAACAGGAAAAGATTACGTCGAAGCGAGTAATTAAAAACAAGTTTACGGGCTCGCGAACATATTACATAAAGCATATCGAAAATTTATCGTAACAGCGTCGTCATCGTGAAATTAAGTAAAAGATATCGTCCGCCACGCGTTTCTCATTTACGAGAGATAGAGGAAAGAAAATAAAAATAAGATCGATGACGTTCAATCGCAGAAGCGCGTAGGGAATCACGCCGACACGACATCGACAGTCGGATTTTTGCCGTTGCTTTCATCGAGGAAAGAAGTCGACAGAAGTTTAATTATTGGACGGAGAGAGAATTGAGCGCCGTTACTCTTCTTACCGTGAGAAAAAATAAATTTTTTCTTTTTTTAATATTTCATTTAAAATCGCTGCAACATCCACAGTTCAAAAAATTCGTTGCTTCCAAAGTCATGTAAACTTTTAGAAAATAACGACCGTAGTAAGCGAAAGAAATATTCGAAAGTCTAAAACTAACGATTAGATACTTCACGCGTGCACTTGAAACATCGTTATCGAGCGCGCGAAAAAAACAATCAGTGTTCGTCTTGACGGATGCTTGAAGCCACTCGAGAAAGATGGAAAGAGATAGAGAAGCGAGGGGTGACATAAGAGAAATAGATAAAGAGAAAAAGAGAGACGCGTTATGAGAGATGATCATCTCGCGTTTAAAAAATGAGCGGTGCAACGTTTCATGAAGCAAAAAAAAAACAAGGAAGGAAAAAAGAAAAGGAAAGAGAGCTGTCGGTATTATAGGTTCCTTTAGGATAAGTAACAGGGAATAGGAAAAATGAGTAAACGAGGAAAAGAACGAGTGACCCGTCAGTGATATACAAAATTATCACGAGCTGAATGATCGATGAAGATTCGCGTTACGCGAATTTCGTGCTGACGGACAAAAATAGAGGGGAAAAAAATACAACATAACTGATGCAGTACTGAAAAGCATATAGGGTCATCAATTTAGGGGAAAAATAAAGCTGCGTATAATTATTAGTATTTTTATTATCGTTATTATTATGATTATTATTATCATCGTTATTAGTATTATAATAATCAACGTCAGATTATCATTTTTTTTATTGTTGATTAACTAAAACTCGAAGAAAGAGGCCGTTCCTTTGATATTGTTTATCCAGCCGTACGATAGGAAGATACGAGCATACGTATTTAATTCGATCGATTCGACGAAATCGACTGTACATCTGCTTTTTCTTATCGAGTTGCAATGAGCACTTCTCGTTTCGATTCGAAATGAACAGGAACGAATATCCTCGTAGATTTTTCTTCACTTTTAACGCGGTGAAACAGCGCAACATGATCGAAAATTGATGATGATTTCTCGTGAAACGTGCTCGTCTAAATCGAATGTATTTTGAGATTTTCACGAAAATAATTCTCTTCTCGTTCCGGTGTTATCGAATGGAAGGATCATCGGCATAATCCAGCGTTGGTATAACAAGATCAATCCGATTGTGGGAACCGTAATTTACTCGAGATCCCTATCTCGTGATTGCGTTCTTAATTATGATTTATATTAGAATGAAAAGACAAAGTAAGGAGATTTTTATTAGGAATATCTGTATTTTCATTTTTTAACAGCAATTCTAATTTGATTATTAAAACTGTTATTACGTAGTATATACTACTGTAATATCATATATCAACATAACACACTATATGATATATGATTATTCTACAAAATGTTAACTATTTCAGAAAAATCCACTGGTAATTGTTAGACTCTTTTTAAATTCCCTCTATATTAATTTAACTTACTATTTATGCTAGATACTATGTTCTACTATAATATATATTATTATATATTAGTTAGCCCAGCATAAAAAATGAAGAAAAGATCAGAAATCACGACAGAGTACGAAACGAAGCAAACGAAGTTGCGCATATATCACATATACATACATACATATATACATATTACAATTATCGAGGTACAGGTTATTATACATACATATGTATATATGTACAATGTATATGTATATGTGTATACCGTGGCGAATTGCGCTGTAAGAAACTTACTCCTTATCGTCCGATCTTAATCCCCGCGATAATGTCAAAGATCCCGCGTTCGAGGCCAACACTCAGCTGATACTCCCTTTCCCAGAATGCCGAAGAAGCAACTCCGCGACATCGAAAGGCGGAAAGTTCGTTTTACTCGGAAAGTCCGTGGAAGACAACTTTGCGAGCTTTGCTTCGTGTTTCCTCGTATTTTAAAATTCCCGCCGTGTTGCTCGTGGCGTAGGTAACTTTAAAGAAAAGTTCTCCGACGAACACATCTCGCCACATCTTCGAATACTAGCGAGCGGTATCTACATTTTTGTAAAACGTATAAGTTAATTAAGAAGAATTCGTAATATATTATATCGCGTTATCTCGGGATTTTCCGAGATTCTTGAAACCCTCGATCGAGTAATCAAAATTTCCGAAATGGCTCGAACGATTTCTGCGCCAGATTATTTGCTTTACACTTGTTTCTTTTTTTATATCTCTACGTGAAATATCGTTGAAATTTTATTTTAACCTCGGTACCTATGTTTTCTCGTTATCTCTACCAAGCGTTTAGAAGAAATTTGTATAACAAATTATTTTCGTAATTTTGCAATTCCCATGCACCCTACAGTAGCGGTAATAAGTTTAAGACGAAAAGTTTTTATTTCGATTATACACGTGTAATATAAATATTATCTTTCTATTCAGTTTGTTGTTTTAAAATACATAATACATGTACAATGTACAATGTCATGAAATGCATAATAATGAAATACATAAATACATACTTTTTTCACATAAAATATATCATTTCTTTCTTTTTTTCATATCGTCTTAATCTTTTGTCCGCTACTGTATATTTGTGTGTATTTGTTTTTCCCTTAAAAATACCAAAAAATCGATATTACCACTTTGCTAGATAATACCTAATCGTCATCACTGATGCCTAAAGCCAGTAGTGTGCAACCTTGCTACACTCGCGATTCCTTTTTCTGATGAAAACTTGGTGCGATCCATTATTTCTTTGTATACTTTCTATTGTAAGTATACGATGACATTTATTACTCATCGGTAGAATTTTTACAAAATTTCGCAAAAACTGACTCACGACGGCTGGGTTGTGTCATGCAATACACCGCTGCCCTAAGCGATTACATCTGTGTTTAAAGATATGTACATGCATTTTCTTTTCAACCCCCGTGACAACATTCGGTGATATTATTTTTATTAAAGACAGTAAAATATTACTTTTTATCTTCCATCTTCTTCTCTCCCTTTTTTTCTTTCTCGTCTCGTCGGAATAAATAGGGCATGTTCTCTGATCGTGAGACGAGTAAGAAGAACAAATCAAATATCGACGTAAAAATGGCGAACCTTCGTTTACCACAGAGCTCTCACGCGAGTACGCACGAACGCGCCTTTAAACTTTCGCGTTGCTTTAAAAATGCATTCTCAGCGTGTCGTCGCTTGAGAATTTTGGAATTTCGCGGGATCGTAAGCGCCGCAATTCGACGATCCTTCGAAGCTGCGGGCCGAGGTCGAGGCAGCATTTTCGTGAGCGTTAGTCCGCCCGCATTTGCAAATAAATTTTGCGGCGTCGCTATCGATTTCCGCCCGAAATTGGGACAATCGACTCTCTCTCTCGCTCTCTCTCACTCTCCCCTCTTCTGCTTTTCCTCTATCTCCTTCTATCCCTCTCTCTCTCTCTCTAACTCTCTATCTCTATCTCTATCTCTATCTCTATCTATCCCTCTCTCTCTCTCTCTCTCTCTCTCTCTCTCTCTCTCTCTCCAAGCAACACTTAAACGGCCTTATGCCAAGCGCATCCTACCTTCGAAGGGGGCAAGTATCGACTCGAAGAAGGATATCGACTCTTGAGGAAAACTCTACCTCTCTCTTTCTTTTTCATGAGCGTGCGTGCGTGCATTCGGCGAACGAAGGAGGATAAATTTGAAATTTTCTACACGTTCGAAAAGTTTCGAACGAAGTGGAGGTAGAAAAGCAGATACGATAAAGGAAATCTCCGTGTCGTAATTCCTTTTAATTTCTTTAAAGTTCGACCTTGCCGGGAAAAAAAGAGAAAGAAAGGGAGAGAGAGAGAGAGAGGGAGAGAGGGGGGGAAGGGAAGAAAAGTATTATTCATTTTTTAAGCGTCGATGACGTTACCGTGCCAGAGTGTTCGTTTAAATCCTTAAATAATTGGAAGGCAGAAGGAAGACGGAAAGAAAGAGAGAGGGAGATGGATGGAATTTTTATTACGTCTGCTTTTAGACGTAGCGACATTACCGAGAAAGTAACGTAGTGTAAGTAATCTATAAAGAATAGATTAAAATACAAGGAATAGAAATGCGGTAACGAATCAGATAGAACAATAGAGAGCAGAGAGAAGAATTCGAAGTACGTGCAACCCCAAAAGAGAGATTAAAATGCATGTAACCTAATCTATAACGAATAGAAATGAAATAGAAATAAAACAAAGAATATCATAGAATCAATGAATGAAATCTGATTCAACGAAGAAGAACAATTAAATACGCGATAACAGAAATACGAAATTTTAAATAGAGAGAAACTCGAGATAAAAAGAATAGAAAGATGGAGAACCGAGATCTTGTCGGAATAGAAAAAAGAAAAAGAGAAAGACGACATAAATTTCCTGCGAACGAAAGAAATTTTCTCTTCCGCGCTCTTTTTCGGCGTAAACGAAGAAAATTTAACATTTCCCACAAAACGTTTCGTGCAATAGCTTCGGAGGGTGGACCACTAACGCGTTCGCCGACGTTGAGAACAATCTTTCACTTGTCACTTCCGTAACGAGGATAGGATGATAACGCGTAACTATTGGCGAAGCCATCGAGCGAAAACGGGATTGATTGCATTTCTACCGTTTTCGATGCTCCTGTTTTCTCGAATGCAACCTTTTTTCTTCCTTCCTCCTCTTTTAACTCGGACTCGAGAACACGTACGTCGTAATAAAAGCGCTCGACATCTAATCCGTTCGTCGATCAATCCTCTTTCTCCTCGAGTTCTGCTATTATACTTTTCATTTAGATTTATGCACGGATAAATATAATACGTGTCGATACGAATCTATCTCGACAAATTTCTCGTCTCCCCGTTTGGGGGTATAATATAAAGAGAATTTGAATATATGCTATAAACCAAATTTTATGACGAATAAATTTGAGTATTAGAAAAAGAAATCGTTAACAAGTAAGTAAAATGAGAATAGATTCAAGACGACCGTAAATTTGAATTATTCGCAAATTTAACCGACCATTATTCATTCATGTCTTTCCTAACACTGGAAAATGCTATATTCGTCGTCCCTATGCTAAGTGCTGTTAAAATATCACGATCGAATTCCTGATTTAAAAAATGATAAGCTTATCGATTTTGATTTTTTTTTCTGTTGGTTTTTTCAGAAACACGTAAGTTTCGAGTAGTACGTACTTGACAAAACACGTAACCTATCATCATTATCGCGTAATAAAGTTATTTAGATTATTATCTTCACCCTTTCGCATCGATTTGGAGGTACTCCTGAAATTTCGGGAAGGTATTGTCGATGTACTACTTTACCGAGGAAGGATCCAGGTACCATGTCTCGGTCAGGTAGAACCGGCTCGTTAACATTCGTCAATATTACCATCCTAAGATGCAAATCACCAACGCACATAGCAGAGAATACCAGATAGGATAAAGTCGATTTAAACGATAAGATTAACTATCATCGTTTTGAAAATTGTACAAAACACTTGAATAAAATCGAATATCCACGATAACGATTCTAAAATAAAATTAAGCGGGTGATAAAACGTTACAATGCGAAATTCGAACAAAGATGATTATATTAATAGCGATAATAATAATAATAATAATAATAGTAGTAGTAGTAGTAGGAATACAAAGAAAAGAATTCACTCGCGTAAAAAAAGATTCTGGTGACATTCAAAGCGTTCTGTGACGAAGATTACTTGCTAGTTGAAATTCAGTGTTTGTAACGTGTTCTGTCAAAGTAACATTGTCAAAATGACTGAGGAAAATGTCTTGGAATCGGGGCCGAGTGTACAAAATTACACTCAGGTGTGTTTACTCAATAGTAACGATAATTTATATATCTATAGGAATTACTATTTTAATATTGTTATTGAACAAAAAGCAACCTACTGATTTTCCTTTGCTTTAAATATGTTATATATGTATAATGCCATTACTACTTTATATTTTTACTTTGCTAATTTGTATTAAATGTTTATTAATCCATATACGAATGCGATGCTTGTGCTTATGCATATATACATATATGTGTACGTATGCCGTTATGCATTCGTTATACTAAATAGTTTCTATTCTTTTCAGGCAAATGAAAGAACACCATTGCTACAAAACAATCAAAACAACATGGCAGAGAAAAATGTTGGAGTTTCTCAAGAGACCCTCGTCTCCCAGGCAGGGCAAACTGTCAGAGCAAAGAAGCTTCCACAATACATAGCGAGTTTAGCAGCTACATTAGGTGCTGTAGCAACAGGAATGATGTTAGGTTGGAGTTCGCCTGCTGGCGAAGACGGCATTAAGTTACAAAAGACATATAATCTGACGTTTACTCCAGAAGAATTTTCATGGATAGGAGCACTCGCGCCACTCGGTGCTGGAGTGGCATGTATACCTATTGGTATCCTTACAGATGTAATAGGTAGAAAGAATTCTATGCTAATTCTTGTAGTTCCATTCATGATCGGTTGGCTGTGTATTATCTTTGCAAATTCGGTAGCTTTGTTTTATGTGGGAAGATTTATTACAGGTTTTAGCGGTGGAGCTTTCTGCGTGACAGCTCCCATGTATACAGCAGAAATAAGTGAAAATGATATTCGTGGACGTGTAGGCTCATACTTTCAGCTGCTTCTTACCATAGGTATTCTACTTTCGTATCTTCTAGGTACCCAGGTAAATATGTACGAATTGAGTATCATATCTGCTGTAGTGCCGATAATCTTCTGCGTCGTATTCGTTTTCATGCCAGAGACTCCTACGTATTATTTAAAGAAAGGAAACGAAGAGGCTGCTAGAGCGAGTTACGTTCGACTTCGCGGTGCTGATTATAACGTAGAACCAGAATTAAGCATGCAACGAGATGCATTGGAGGAGACTAATAGAAATCAAGTATCTTTTCTAACTGCAATAAGATCAAGGGCTAGCATGAAAGCATTAGTGATCGCTTATGGTCTTATGATATTTCAGCAATTGAGTGGAGTAAATGCAGTCATATTTTACGCCGGTGCTATATTCGAGAAAGCGGGTGGTTCTCTTAATTCTGACGATGCTAGTATTGTAATCGGTGTAATGCAAGTAGCTGCAGTATTTGTTAGTACGATGATAGTTGATCGTTTAGGTAGGAGAATATTGCTCGTGGCATCTATCATTGCACTGTGCGTATGTACTTTCATTCTCGGTGTTTACTTTTATCTATTAGATACAAAGCAAGATGTAAGCGCTATAGGCTGGTTACCTGTTGTGTCTCTTTGCATTTTTATTATCTTATTTTCACTTGGATTTGGTCCACTCCCATGGATGATGATAGGAGAACTTTTCGCTCCGGAAGTGAAAGGAATCGCTGGAAGTAGTGCTTGTTTATTAAATTGGTTATTGGCATTTATCGTCACCAAGACTTATACTAATTTAAACAATGCTTTATATTCGTATGGAACATTTTGGTTATTTTCAGTTATTTCTGCTATAGGTATCTTTTTCGTCCTATTTTTAGTCCCTGAAACGAAAGGAAAATCGTTAGACGACATTCAGCGTGAATTAAGTGCATAGTTTAGTATTAAAAGAAATCTCTAGTGAAACACATTGTAATATACGACATTACATAGTATCATATTGCAAGACTGATTCTTTTGTAAATTTTGCAAGTCTGTAATATGTACCAGGTATATCATACAAATTATTTATAATAAAACAAGCACGTACTGTATGTAAAAGATTAAATAAATGCGTAAGATATTTTATTATATGGACTTTAATTTAAGATTATAAAAAAGATAAACAATAAAATTCTATATGTCATTGTTATTGTACAGTTAATTAGAATTTCGATAAAATTAACTTCAAATTTAAATGACTTTGGCGCTCTTTAAATTGATCGACCACCTAGTAGAGAAATTTGGTACTAATCCGTATATACAGTACTCTCGAGTGTGAAGGAATCCTCAGTACTTACCGAGCACGGGAAGAACATTGCAAGTAAAGTTTAATTCAACCTTCGTCTTCTTAGATGGCACATCGATCGAGTTCTATNNTGCACCAAATTTATGTATAAACATTTAAATACGCCAATGTAATTTGTATAAGTATTCATGCGACACGTTCCTTTTGTAATTTATTATAACATTTAAAACATAAATATCTCGGAAGATATATTAAGTTCTCCAACGTTTAAAAGCTCATATTCTCATTCGTTGTTTAATTCATAATGAAATATCTCAAAGTAATGCTTTCTTTTTTATAAAAAGGGAAAATAGAAAGGATGATTATTGCACTTGGGATTGAATAGGTTACCTATCGACTTAGGCTAGAAATAAATTTGTGTTTTTTTATATTCGTGCATGGACATCTGAATAGAGCAAAAAAACTTGTGTGTGTGTGTGTGTGTGTGTGAAAGAGAGAGAGAGAGAAACTAAGAATAATGGCGAATAAAGGGGAAAGCAGAAGCACGTAGCTCGAATTAGTGTACACCGTGTATATCTCAGTGGGTGCCCAAACGGGAGACACAAGTGGAATGTCAATGATCGAATAACTTCGAAACAGTTTTAAGCGGCTGATCGATAGCCAAATATGCGCTTCCTGTGTAGCAAAATGGTAATCGTTAAAGGGTGTCCAATCCTTTTTTTTTATTTTAACAAGAACGTCCAAACGTGTACCGTATGTACACTTTTACAAATCTTGCAATTAATTTATAAATATGAATACATCTCGATACATTGATTTTATTTCTTCGCAGTAACTTCGATCGTCCCGGTACATGATTTTGGCGCGCATTTCGAGCGACGTGAATAACAACCAGTTGAAAATTGACAAATAGCTGAGGTATGTCGTACATATGTATGTTATTCATATGAATATATAACAAGCGAGTGCAAGTGAATTCGACTGAAGATTTATTCGCCTATTACGTGTACGAATGAGCGAACGAATGCTAACGAGAGGAAAATTCGCTGCGCGCTTTATGTTCGAAGAATCGTCTAAAAATATATACCAGCGTACGTATACCGTGTCTTTTGCTCCCAAATCGGAACTATTACGAAAAGAAACGAGAATCGTTAATGATATAAGAGGCAAATATTTTTATATGCATGTTTTTATTACAGAGAAGGAGAAAAAATCAGGTTTTTGTCGCTGTTTCGAGGTTACTTTCTCGAGCGGAGTACGCTTTTTATCGGATCTCTGTTTTACCGACCGATTTGGCGACATTTTCAAACACCTAGAAAATTTCGCTTACGAAGCAGCGAGGATTTCGAAAAATGTTCACAAAGCGAACGAAACTCAATCTAGAAAATATGAAGACCATTCCCATCGCTTCGTCGAAAGAACAAATCGATCGTAAAGGTAAATGAACTATGTCGTGGAGAAACGCCGATCGCGATACGTTTCGGAAGCCATTAGTAAATTACTTCCCGCAGTAAGTAGTCAGTGCTTCCCGTTTAACTTGCAGGCGGTAGGTAAGTATATCATTTTATCGTCGCTCGTATTTATATATGTATATATACATATATACCGAATACCGGTACTCAAAGTGCGTATACTTCTTTACTTTTTCTTTCTTTTTACTTTTTTTATTTTTTATTTCAGAATAGAACTCGTTACTCGCCGATAAGAAACTTTCTCTCGTGTATTGTGCTCAATCGAGCGACCGGCCTACTATCGGCGTCATTGTTAGAACTTTTAGCGAATTCCAGGGATCCTCAACTCTGTAGGTCCATCCAAGGGGTGGGAAAGCGTGAAAGAGAGAGCGAGATAGAGAGAGAGAGA
>JAIFRP010000006.1:6137889-6155980 GCA_032403825.1 Odynerus spinipes | reverse complement strand
AAGGTAATTATAATCATTGGATCAACGCGTATACGTACTAAATCTGTACGTTTCTAACATTTTGAGTACCTAACACATTTCGATATATGACAGTGATCCTAGCGAAATCTAAAAACTAACAAGCTTTCTAATATAATTTTTAATAATTTTGTTTCATCATTTTCTCAACTTCATTCATCCGTCATTCACATTTGGCTTACGTGACAGTCCAAGTATTGATACATGTATCTGATTTGTCTGGCGTACATAGGGAACTAAGGCAACTATATAATACATACCATTATTAATTTATTTATCGTTACATTATTTATATACTTTTTAGGTACGTTACATTTATTTGACCTGCACGTTAATTTGTTATATCTATAATAGTTTTATACATACATATGTATATTATTTTCCATTATATTCTTTATTTTACATAATCGTTATATTGTCAGGTTTGATCACAAAAATTTCCAAGTTGCACGGACCACCAATTACGGGACACCCTGTACATCCACCCTGCTGTACCGAAGGAAGAAGTAGGAGGAGATGGGGTGGATGAAAACGACCCGTTGCGTCTCACGAAATGTCAAAGGTTGCCGCGCAGCTAGGTTGAAGCGGTCTCCTCGTTTTCCATGAGCTACACTGGCAGCGATGCCAATGGCATTATTTCTGCCACGTACAAATCTCTCTTCGCCTTGGGTTAATTATTTTATTTATTGTTGCTCTTATTATTATTATTATTATCATTCGGAAAGTAGTTTCGTTTTTTTCCATGAAAGTGAACGACAATTTTTTTTATAGTTACAATTTAATTATATATCGATTATTTTGGTCTAATAAATTCTGCCATCTTTCTGGTAGTAACACGATTCTACGCTTGTAGAATTTCTGATCTTTAAAACCTGGATTAGTGACACGACACTCGTGTGAAAAAACGAAATTACTTTCCGAACAATCCAATATTATTATTATTATTATTCGTAATCCTCCTTGAGCTTTTTCTAAAACGCATTCTTAATTTTCTATTTTTCAAGACACTATTTTTCTTTTTCTCTTTCTCCCTCTCCTCCGCCCTATTTGTTTCTTTCTGTTTTTTGTTCTACCATTTACAATTAATGGAAGCAATCTAGACTATTGAAAAACACGAAACGCGAGAAAAAAGAGGAAATATACGTATGTATATCCAAACGCGAAAAATTAAAAATTTGTCGATTATCAAAGGAGGGCAAGCTCGTAAAAGATTCGTACTTTCGTTTCCAGTGTCCTCGTTAAAAAGTGGCGGACAAACAGGAACGTGGGAGGGACAGTTGGAACAAATGGCTCTTCCCGGGCGATATATTCTCTATCAAAATCGATCGTCTCGTTTATTCTCTCTCTTTTCGATCCCCAGACACGTTGGCGCTACGTTTTAATATATACTAAGCGACATATCGCTACAGTTTATGGGTATCGCTTGTTAGATCACTAAAAAAAGAGAAACAGAGAGAGTAAGAGGGAGAGAGAGAGAGAGAGAGAGAGAGAGAGAAATGGGGGAGGGATTATATTTAAGTGCACACAGTCATTAATTTTGTTAACGTGTACTCAAACAAAAACTTAACCTCCGTTCATTTCCTATCTCTAATTTCTCTCTCTCTCTCTCTCTCTCTCTCGCTGTCTCTCTCCTCTCTTTCTGTCTACTTGAAAAATTATAACCAAAAGATACGACAGTAAGGTATAAAATTAATTAATTAATTAAATAATTTGTTAAGATTTGAAAAAATGTATAGCTCATTACTACCAAATTTTTATAGTTTTTTCAGGGTTTTTATAGTAAAACTCGTACTCTTTTATTTTTTATTGCTGCACCGAATATTGACTATGTTTTTAAAAACATTAACGTATATCGCTTAGTAAATTAAGTTTTCTAAACCTCTAAGCCCAATTTTAAGGTACTTCGTTCGTTTAAAAGAAAATAAAGAGAGTTTATATTCGGTTTAAAAAGTGTACGAATATTTCCTACACACCGAGTACACGTGCCCATTTATATAAACATATACATGATTCAAATGCCAAGTATCTTTCTAAATCTCCGATCTAACTCGTCCACAGTACATATAATGAACGTTTAGAGAAGTTTAGTTTGCATACGCGAACACATCGCGCAAGTAGTACCGCTATTAATAGGGAAGCCGATTCATAAACATTTGCGAAAGGAACGTTCGTGGTGGTTACCGGAAGTTTAACGTTCGTCATCATCGAGAGGCGAGATAACTGTGAGATTTCCCAGCCACGCGTATATCACGTTAATGACGAATCGCGATGAATTTGCACGATGATGAAAGTGATTATGATAGTAGCCTAAATTGCCTAATAAATCTTTTTTTGCTTTTCGATTTATGTATTATTTTTTTCCTTAATATTATTTATATATAGTTAATACAAATTATACATATTGTACACATATATTTCTACAATACAAATACGTATATAATAATAATTATTTTAATTAATTATTCTAATGGAATTAATACAATTTATGCAATCCAATGAATGTAATATTAATATTGATATTAATATCATTATATCACTAACATCAAATAACTTATTCTTAGTACTGTCATTATCCGATTTTGTGTATTATCTCTGATTCAAATAAAAATGACCTGGGTGTGAGCTGCGAACGATACCTGCTACCATACATACAGCTCCGCCGGATATCCTATTCCATTCTTAAAATAATCATTATCGATGCAATCGAATAATCGGATAACGATCGTCGGCTATTTCTCGAGTATACTAATCGATACGATCACATCTCACGAACTTCTAACCTTTCACTAGCAAATACGGATCTCCCCGTAATCGATTACTACTTAATTCGATTTTTCTTTTTCACAAGCAGAAACTACGTTCGTTCGTCAATCGATGCTCGAAAAATGTTAACGCTATCGTCATCGTCGACCCTCCGCGAAGTTAATATCCTCTCGCGTTTTCTCGTATCGTCGAGAAAAATGAAATTTCGTTTTACGGAACTCTCATCGAGGAACTCAAAATATACTTCGACTTTGGCATCAAACGGCGCGAGGTTCTTTACGAGAGAGAGAACTCGTAGGCGGAGCCCGTACGCGTTCAATCGGAAGAGGAATCGATCGAGTCTTCCTCAATGTTATCTATATCCGATTTGTACCACTTGGAAGCCAATGGAACACGTCGATACGCCGAGAGGACCTTCAACTTTATCGTCGAGACGCTCGAGTTCGCAGTTCGGATCGACCTTCTTCAAAATATGTTACTCGAAATCGAAATACGATGACCCGAGTTTAGCAGAGATGATTACTTGGCTAAATGACTCTACGTTATCAAAAAAAGATCACGGAATGACTCCTCCTTCGTTAGACCTTCGAGATTCTGCTTGGTCGAAGATACGAGACGAACAAACTTTTAGCAGGCTGATAAGTCAACGAAATTCCAAGCAACGCCTGAAGTCCCTCAAAAAATCACGTTCTTTTATATTTTCCAGCCAGCCACGAAAACAGCAAAACATTTTCGGTCACGTCCTGACAACGAAACGTTATCTTTCTAGAGTAGGATTCACTTTTCCTATAATAAGAGCTTACTCAACGCGCGATGATACGTCGGAGACGGAAAAGTGTTCGCGCAAGGATCCGTACAGTGGATATTCGACTTTGGAGGGTGGTGAATCCTGTGGCATGAGAAAGAACTCGAAATTATCGACGGATAAGAACGATTGCGTCGATCATTCGAAGGACGCTGAGTCGAGACAGGATATCGAGAAAGTGGATTACGTTGAAAGGAACGATTGTCAAGCGGATAATTCACAAGCGACGAATACATCATGCGATAAGGATCCTTGTCTATCGGAGGTGTGTTCTCAGTCTCCCGATCCTTCTTCAACTTCGGAGCCACCGTGTCCACCGGAGGAACCTCCTCCTTGTCCTCCGAAAAGAGGTAGCGTCGTTGATAGCAAATTTTCTGATTTGTGTCATTTTATGAGAACGCAGTGGTTCGCGCGTGATCTCGTTTTTTTACTTTTCTTTTTTATCCTTTGCGGGATCATACGAAAAAAGATATTATTACGGTACAAGCTCGATAGTTGGTCGTTCGTTAATTCAACAAGCCCAGTCGTTTGACGTTTCTAAAACCACAATGAAACCCATAAGCCCACTCTTTACAGTTCCGCAATTTTGATAAATGTTTCTATTTCACTCTGTAGTTCGACGGTTTTGTGATATGTCAACTGTTTATTCCGACATTGTTTCCCACGGTGTCTTATTATTTTTGTATTCTAACAATAAATATTATTTTTATTAAAAAATTGTTTCACATCATTTCGTGTAATCAGTAATCTATTGAGTAATTAGACGCATTCAGTAATTTGAAACTAGCTTAATTTTTATGTTAACGGACTACCGAGCTTGTACCGTACGTCATAAATTAATATCAATAAATAATACATATAAGCGATTGAAATACAATCTATAAAATTAAATGGTCACCGGTGACCCCCCCCCACACACGGCACTCAACGTGTTAATTATTGATACTTCATACAAGATATTAATTGAATCAAAATAAATCAGCTTCGATTCCACGATATCACACGTTTCTAATGGTTCTACGAGATCTCGTTATTCGATCGATCTCACATCACGTAAAAATGATTTAACAAGCGAGTAGGTACTTCCATACATATGTATGCGATCTTTCGTTTTTCAGATCCCGGAGCATCAAAGCTCTTGCGTTTTCTGTCAATTTGCACTCTGCCGATTATTTTCATCGCAGCCCTGATCATTATCCCGAAAGCGGAAAAGCGGAAACAGCAACCGAGGCCACCATTTTGGGATGTTCCATATATGTATCGACGAGTAAAGGTATTTCCCTCTTTGTTCTCTGTTCTATCGTAGATTAAAGACATCGTTAGTTGATTTTCAAATAATATCGAAGACGCCTAACGAATAAAAAATCAATAGGATAATTGTATTTCCCTCTTGAAACCGTGAAACTTTTATATTAAAATATGTTTCCTGAAAATTCGTTTATTTCGAGATACTTAGACGTGAAATTTTCAAACGAACACCCTGTATGATACTTATTATTACAACCATATCGTATACTGCATATTATTCTAATCAATATGTTTATATTTAAAAAAATGATATATCTACGTACTTGTTTCTATCCATCTTATTATTAGAAAAACATATCTGTCGTTCATTATAAAAGTGGTTTAACTCCATTTAAGTGTTGGTTGTAATATTAAATGTTTACAAATACTGAAAATAATTTTAATGGAGAATGAAATAGTGAGAATGAAATACAACTAGGAGTTGATTCACTTTTATAATGATAATATAATGAAAGATATAATAAAGCGCGATAATTTTGCGCGTAAAAATAAATACATAAAATAAAATATTCGAAAATTATGGACTTAGGTGCACGCATAAGCACGAATTTCTTATCAAAGGCCAGATTCGTGTACCTGGCTTACGTCGTCATAAAATTAGCTCGAGTGATCTCGCAAGTTCGAAGTTTCATTGCCCGTGACTCGAGATGAAATTTTACGTCACTAGGAACATCATCGGTTTATGCTCGAACATGATCGAGTCATCGCGTTCCACGCATTTCGCGGTGGTAATCCTTACCCTCTGGCATTCCCGATTATCGATTAATGAAGCCCTGTGAGAAGCGGCTATTCGACCGCACACTGATTAGCTTTGGAATTATGCATTTTCGATTTGTTCTCCCTTTCGGTGACCCCGATCTGTCTTTTCTATTGAAAATTCGCAAAATCGTGATCCCAGCTAATTGCGCGAGGCGAATCGATCATCGATTCGTTCGTAATGAGAAAGATTTTATTGTTTATTTTCAAAGATATTTTCAGTTACGATCTTTTCATATTTTTGTTATTATCTATCGCAAGTGCACCAATCACACGGCTTCGTAGTCGACGTTATAAAATTCTGATAATTTTATCCTTAATCTCTTCTACAAATTACGCGGTAATTCTTTTAATATTATTGAACCTGTGTTATGTCTGAACTTCGTATTTCTGAACAAAAAATAGCAAACGCATACCAAAACTTTTAAATTGAAAAACACGTTCTAACGATTTCTTCCACCTTTATTTAGAATCATTAGTAAAAAATGTAACAGTTTCGCATATTCCTGCAGAAAATCGATAAATTCTAGAGCCCAAACGTTATTTTTAACAGTTTTAACACGTTATCCGAAAATGGAAAGGAAAAGAGAAACAAATATATCGAGTAACGATCCGCTTCTATTTCCATGCTCGAATCCATTTTTCTTTTTTTCAATTTTTTCTGCATCTTTCTGGTATCTTCTACGTTTTTTCTTCCTTCCTTCCAAGTTTATCCCTTGTTACCCGTGGTCGGAGTTAACGCGACCTATAATTATCGTCGTCGGCATCGATATTAATTAACACGCTCCATTTTAACAGCCCTTCCCTTGGGGTGACGGTAACCACACGTTTTTTCACAATCCTGAACGAAATCCTGTAAGACCGGACGGATACGAAGTGCCCGATCCGAACGAACCAAAGTCCGAGTAGGAATCTTCGGTGAAAAATGTTAGCTAGAGGAGGAGGAAAGTAGAGAAGAAGCATCGAGCATAAACGCGGCACGATGATTCACGACGATTCTTGAAAACCGAGCTGGAGTCATAAAAGCCCGCCTTTGATATTTATCCTTTGAGACCGACATACCTACTATTGTATATTTATATTTATATATATGTTATGTATCTATATATGTATGTATACGCCCGATTAGTCATACTCTTTTATCTCGGTTTTACACGTACCGGAATGATTGAGAATTATCTGCCGAAAGCTTTCCAGCGTCACGGCCGTTTTATCTCGTTGTGGAAGAAAAAAAAAAGAAAGAAAGGAAGAAAATGGCTTGAAAAAGAATCGAGAGGAACAACGAGCCAGTGAACTTTGCTTTTCGACATTTGTGTACATATGTACAACATTTTAGTGCGTTGGACGTGTTTATTGCCGAATCAATTTTGCATAAGACGATATGTTTATCCGTGCTTTGATTTTAGTTAAAAAATTGAGATCTAACCAAATTTACTGTCATACACATACATTGTCAGATTTGTATTAAAGTGTGTCAGTATGAGTAATGTCTTAATAATCTCAACCTTGGCAACGAAGACATTTTTTATACATTTTAATAATTTCAGTATAACGTAACTCAAATATGAATTACGTATAAGTTACTTATTCAATATATATTTATAATTTCATTATTTACTTACTTAACGGGCTACAGTATTCTTTTAATATACAAACATATACAAGTTGAAAAATAAAATGATCAAAAATGACTAATTAAATATTATTGGGTAAAGCGTTAAACGAAGTTGAGAAATCCGTGTGTCGGTCACCGGTGACGTTCAACACCAAATCAACGTGTTGAAGTTATCTTACCACAAGTACTCTGCACAGTCTAACAAACGCTATCGGTAACTTTAGCATTTTGCGTTACAGTGAAAGTGACGTTTCGTTAATGCGAGAAGAGTAAGTTATATAATTTGAGAAGATGAGAAACAATGTGACGTAATAAAACGATAAAGCAAAAGAGATAAGGAACTCCCTGTGGTCGTGCCTAAAAAAGAAACTCAAAGAAAGGGAGTGAGTGAGTGAGTGAGTGAGTGAGTGAGTGAGTGAGTGAGTGAGAGAGAGAGAGAGACAGAGAGAAGGAATAAAACAACGAAACGCGTGTTTCAGTTTAATCGCAATAATTAATTCGATATACTATTCTTGTCACTAATTAATTATTGTAACGCCGTATCTCGAAAGAGAAACGGAGATTTATGATTTAAAGTATTATCGACAAAGAGAAGAAAATATTCATTTCACCGTACTTTAATAAACGCATCGTCGCTCGTGGCGCGATTTCCGCTCGTTACACCGCAAATATATAAATATAACTATATTTATATTTATATATATATATTATTATAAAATAAAGGATTAACCGGTTCGTTCTGGTTATTTCAATTTAGAAGATGCAGCTTTGAACGCATTTCGCATAAGCAAAGGAAAGAAGGGAGGTAAAAAGATGAGCAAGAAGGAATGAGGAAATAGAATCCGAGAGGAAGGAAATGCGATTCTCGCCTCTTATTACTCGGCTCCTTCCACTGTGACATTTTACACCATTGACATTCATAAGGTGCATCATCCGGTACTGCTTCGCATAGGTACCATCTTCATTTCACTAGTTTCCCCGTTGTTTATCTCGTCCAACGTTTCGAGATTCTATTTTTTTTTTCTTATTTTTGTTTCACTAGAGACAGGGTGGAAGAAAGAGGAAGAAGGGAGGAAGAAAAATTCAGGGCACCGGATAAATGGCGCAATCGGTGCGAGATTACGTTACAGGAGTCTATCGAAGAAGATGTTACTGTATACGAACTTGGCGAGACTCTCTCTTTTCCTTCGTTTACTCTTTGATGTCCCAAATGTTTGCTTACGTCATTATTCATATACATATAGATACCTTTATGTATGCGTCATCTACTCTATACAAATATATTTACGTATTTGGGCATTTATATACTTATTATGCACACAGCTATGTATACATACATAAATATGTGTGCAATAACCATAAAGTGTTATTCATAAGCATATGCAGGGTATTCGTTTGAAAATAACATATTTTCGGGAAAAGTGTTTAATACGAACGTTTCACGATTTCAAAAGAGAAATATAGCTATTCTATTGATTTTTTATTTATTAGGCATCTTCAAAGTTATTTGAAAATCTACTTGCGTCTACTGAAAGTTTTCGAGATATTTAAACGCGAAGTTTTCAAATGAACACTGTGTATATAAATATATACCTGCTCATTGTAAAATTATCTATCCCTACGGGCAATTTTTCATTTTAAAAAATGGCGAAAGGAAAGAAGAAAAAATGTTAATTAGAACCAGTCCCTCATTTTCGTTGATGAAATTTGTGAAGCAAATTACGCGACTCGAGACGACGATCGTAATAATAAATAAGGGAGAGGAGAACAACGTAGGGGAGAGAGCGCGGGAAGGAGAGGGGTAGGATTAAATGTTTATGAGAGAAAGAGAGAGAGGTAGAGGGGGGGGGCAACACCGAAGAGCAGAAACATTCTCGCAATGCCGGTTTGGGAGTAATCGAGTTACGAAGCAAGGCTGTCAGCAAGGTCTATCCACTCCGAGCTCGTTTCGCGCCCTTGTCTGTTTTCCCTGGCCTACCGTTCATAGAGCATTCCTAGAAAATAAAAAATTACGACATCGACTCGTATCATAAACCAAATCTATGATCTATCGATCATACGCGCGTGAAACGTTTCGAAATAAATCCAAGGGCGAAGCGAATCTCGAAAATTGATGTAGCTAAAACTGAAGAACGGATTCACGAGTAATCTCGACTCATAAACTGGGATATATCGATTATCGTATAAAACGTTTCGTAAGATATTAACGAACGAAGTGAAGTTCGATAATCGATAGATTGTATATATGTAGATGAAATTGAAGGTACGAGTAGTCTTGAATCATAAGCTAAAACTTATCCCTTACCGTATAGGTATGTAGTAACATTTCGTAAGAAATGAATGATCGGGGTAAAGTTCGAGAATCGATATTAACGAAATCGATATGACCGCATCATTGTTAAGAGCAAAAAGAAAATCATTGTTACAGGCATAGTGAATTGATGAAATTCATGAATCATCATCAAGATATACTAATTCATATACTTAGTATTTTATCGCGTTCGACAGTTTCCTTTGATCGATAAAAATGAAAAAAAGATCTGATTGGCTAATCGAGGCCGGTTCGAACGACCGGCTCCCTTCTCATTAGCGTCATCTTTATAAAGTAGCGAGTGTAACGATGACGGCGTTGATATAATCGTGGGCCAGATTTTACCCCTTTCCATGTAAACGCGCAATCGCGTTACGTTTTCCAGCTCGATGGAAGGGGCGGACTGATTCTCGGCGCAGCCAGTCTCGCGTTCCTTCCTTCGCGTTTCCCGGTTCGATCAATAGCCTAGGACGTGGCGAAGGCGGTTGTCCAGGCCAGTGGCGGATTCCGAAGTCAGAATTTTCCGAGAGCGTGGAGAGAACCGGCGCGTTGCGGTTTCCGCCTTTGAGAATAAACACCAATCTACGATCGATCGCTTAGACCCTTCCTCGTTCTTCCTCATTTCATTATCTTATCTTGCGTATCGGTTTTTCCTTTTTCTCGCTGGTCTGATCGATATTATTGAATTATTCGCGGTTCACCTTATTATCTTGTTATTTTTTTATTTTTTTTTTATTGATGTGTTTATAGAGGTATCTCTTTATTTTAGAACTAACAATAGATAAGGGAAAATAGGTAAAGACGATGTCGTAATTTTTTATTTCTACGAATTTTCTATGAACGGTAGATCAGGGAAAAGGTTTGCGTTATCGATACATTGAATCGATATTTTTTAAGATGATTTTTTTAAATATTCAGATAAGTAGGAGTTTGTTATTAAATATTTTGAGCCGAAGCTTGAGTCGAAACGTGTGAAATTTTTTGAAAATAGTGATTTTGTAGATTTTTCGGAATCAAGATTTTGACAGTTTTTTTTTCAATGCTATTACCATTTTTATCTCGGTTTTTTGCATTAGGCGAATATAGGGCGAGAAAAGCAAAAAGAGCAAGCTTCGATTCGTCGTGACCTGCTTGCAGAATGATACGATCACAATCGTTTTATATTAACATACAAAGCGTGTATATAAAAGGTGATCCAGCAATATAAAAGAAAGTTTCGTTATTTTGATCGTTATTTAAATATGAATATAGTCGATTTGTTACTATAATTATTACCAAAATTATTAAAAATCGTTGGACTTATTTTTATAAATAAATAACGAACCACACGTGTAAGATATTGTATTAACGTAGCAGTGGTAACGTATTGAGAATCGAAAACGTACGAGTAACACTAGACGAGTCAAGTTTTATGAAACACGAAAGGAATCCTTACAACGAAGGCAAACTTTTGATTCTGCTGCGTTCTAATTATACAAACTATACCATCGGAGAGGAATTAAATAAAGGAAAGAGAATATAACGTAAAAATAAGAAAAATACCAAAAGAATTAATACACTTTATAAAGAAATTCACAAAATTTCTTGTCGCACACATAATGCTAACGATGTCAGCCAATATTATTTATTTATTGATCTATTTATTTATTTAAAACTTACCAATCAAAGCTTACAATGTTTACCGATAAAAAAATAACTTCTAAACGACGTGTACAACCCGCCCAAAACAACGATCGCTCCCGAGATATAAAAATTTCCGTGTAATAGAAGAAAAACTAGACGTCTAGAACGTGCGTAAAAGGAAACGCAATTAAAAATTGGCGCGCAGCCATGAATAGTTACAGCACTGGCGTGCGGCGTGGCGCGGCTGAGCGAGGAGCACCGTGATTGGCCGACGAGGTCGCGAGCGCCCGCGATACCGGCAGCTCGCCAGAGTAGTGGGGGTAGACGAGCGAGAGCCGTGACGGGGCCGTCAGTTGGCCGTCGCGCGTCGTCGGTGTAACGTTGTTATTGTCGCTTCTCTCTATTTTTTCCATTACCTCGATCGATTCGCCGCCTCGATCGATCCTTCGAGGGATCCGCCGCGCGCACGTACACATAGACGTCACTGACAACGCTTTAATCTCGTCTCCTTTCCCATTTATCGAAAGGATCTCCAGGAAAAGCAAGCTAAAAACGGGGGAAAGTGTCAAAGGCGAAATCTCGAGTGATACGAACCGTGTATACATTTGTGTACGTGTATGTACGCGTGTGTATGTGTGTAAGACGAGCTCGTTCTTCATCCAAGGACCCCCCGTGCCGATGATGCTTTCAATAAAAATTCGAGAGTAATGAAATTAAAAAAGGATGCTGCGTGAAATATCGTGTAAATAAAGAATCGAACAAATAGTGTCATCGATATCAGCGTTCATGTTGTTTTGACGTTCGATGGGTTTTCAGTGATACGTATACGTGCGTACGCTTACGTATATATACATATAGACATATACATTAAGGATTGTTACCACGAGGGAGGTTTCTTACCGTATCCCGAATTCGAACACGCGCCGCTGTATCGACTGAGGAGAGAAAGGTGTGGCGCGAAACCCGTACGTTTTCACGAGAAAAGAGGCTACATCTTTCTCTCTCCAGCTCTCGTTCTCTTTATTCGCCTTTCGACTTTGTACCGTCTCCTTTGAAATCGCGACTTTGTCCTTTTTTTGTTTTACACGCGCGAGTGGAATACACGAGACACTTAAGTAAGTAAACTTATGCACGTTTCTATCGTAATGAGCCTTGCGAGCCAGCCGCTCGGTATTATCGCGTGCGCGTGTTGCAAATGAATATTATTTCGCGAACACCGCTCGCGTTAGTACAGTTAGCGGTTACTTTTAATTCTACTATGAGATTTCTTGTATTCTTCTCTTTAATCGAATCATTCGTGTAAATCACTATACGTTTAACGATAACCTTTTCGACTTTGTACGTTAAAATATATATTTCTGCTGATATTTCATTTGTATTTCTATCGATGACAGAAATTTCTCTACGAATCGAAATCAGGAACGACTAGGAAAGAGCATTCTTTATCTTGATCATCTAACTTTCATTGATTCATCAATTATTCAGGAAACGAAGGGTGGAATAATCGGATTGGCGATTCGAATTATTGGACGATGTTTTGCCGCCATATTTTGTTCGATACTTGAATGGCCTTAGCGATGATCGATAATATAACCAATAGGAAGCCGTTTTACGATTCTCCGCTCTCCGTTCTCTTATTTTATTTTATTCTTCTTTTCGAAAAGTAGTTTGCTTCAATATCGAACGGTTATAATTATTCGTAGAAAAGAAACCGTTTAACGATTCTTTATTTTATTTAATTAGGTCATTGTAACTCGTTTACTACGATATTATCGTTCGATATCGTCGAGAATGGAAAAAAACAACGGATAGAACGAGCGTACTGTCGCTTTGAGAAAAATCCAGATCGATTATCTTCGTAATCTTTATTTCAAAGGAACGCCAGGACATCGTGAACATCATCGAGTGGAAGATAAGAAAAGTTTCTTCGTTCAACGAAAGGCTATTCTCGAAGATGTACGGGTGATAGACGATCTCTTTCCTCAAAATGTTGATCAAGGAGTATCGAATTCCTCTGCCACTTACGGTGGAGGAATACCAAATCGCTCAGCTTTATATGATAGCGGTAATTATGTCCTGCGAATTTCATTAACACGTTAAGCGCTGAGTCAGTTTTGCATAATCTCATATACTCGTCTAATGTTGTTTATAATTATCTTCGAAATAAAAATACGAAGAATTGATTATAACATTTTTTATATTAGACCTTACTATTATTGTAAAAATTGCAAGGTCTGATGTGAAAATGTATAAATCGTACCAGTTATTCGAGGTCACGAAGTCGAGGAATAAAACTTATAAAGATTTCAAGCACAATCCGCAAAATCGAATGTCGGCCATCGAAATCTATCCATCATATCGACATCTAATTCGAAATTCTACTTAACGGGAAAAAAATGATCGATCATACTCGTCGGTGGAAGAGAAAAAACTCGATTTTTCATATTTTAGAAAAAATCACGCGAGGAGAGCAAGGGCACCGGAAGCGGCGTCGAAATTATAGAAAACGAACCGTATACCAACGGACCCGGCGGGAACGGACAGTACACGCATAAGATTTATCACGTTGGTAGCCATCTGCCAGGATGGTTCAAAAGTTTATTACCCAGATCGGCTCTGATAGCCAAGGAGGAGGCATGGAACGCTTATCCGTACACGAAAACGAGATACACGAGTCCTTTCGTCGAGAAGTTCTCCATCGAGATAGAGACCTATTATTTTCCAGATAATGGCTATCAAGAGAACGTTTTTAAGCTTAGCGGTGCTGATCTAAGAAATAGGGTTGTAGGTACGTCTCAAGTTTTCTAAAAGAGAAGATAATATACACGATAAAACGTTCGCTATAGTAACCTACCATTGTAATGTAATAAGTTATTTTAAAGCAATCAATATACACGAAGAGCTATACATTATATTGCTAATGTAACACAAAGTTCTCAGTCGCTAATAACTAAGTAGTTGATGCGACTTTAAAACTGAAATACAAAATTAATATCCATAAAATATTTGTAAATATCCGTAAAATATTTTTCGAAAATTAACGACAAAATATTAGTGACGTATTGAAAAACTAGATTTATATTGATAATATACTAGCTTTTAATTTCTTACAAGAAAAATCTGCAGTACATTTTGCAGAGATTAAAAAAAAAGGTTATAGGCTGTCGTCGGGATTTCTTCTCCCCAGCGTGGTAGCGAACGACGTGTTAAGAAAAAAGATATATATAAATTGTTTGTGTAACAGTTCGTGAGTAATCCAGAAACACTTGAGAAACTATCAAACGTTACAGATCTGATCGACATCGTGAAGGATCAAGTAGATTACGTCAAGGAAGAGGATCCTAAATTGTATATCTCGGAGAAAACGGGTAGGGGTCCCCTGACGGAGACCTGGCTGGAGGATTATTGGGCGGACGTAAAAGTAAAACGCTCTTTTTTTCCTCATACTATTGTAATAAAAAAGAAAAGAAAATAGAAAAGAAACTAATGACGTAGCACTTTATATACGATTTACGCTTCCGATAATACGACGTATAATGCCTAGAGTGATACATCGCTACTCTTTCATTCTTTAGGGAAAGCAACAGCCAACGCCATCGGGGAAATCGTTAATGTGCGCTTACAAGCTATGCCGCGTAGAATTCCGCTACTGGGGCATGCAAACAAAGTTAGAAAAGTTCATCCACGATGTGGGTTAGTACACGTTCGCGCGGGTTCACCTAGTCGCTTATTATTCTTCTTCTTCTTCTTCTTTCTTCATTGAAAAATCCATTACTCCTATCGGCTAGCCTGTCACGCCTGAGAAATATCGTCGGAATGATTTCTAGCGTTGAGGAAGGTGATGGCACGAGCTCACAGGCAAGCCTGGGCCTGGCAGGACGAGTGGCACGGATTGACCATGGAGGACATCAGAGAGATCGAAAGGCAAACTCAGTTGGCCCTTCAACAGAAAATGGGTCTGGCTGAGGGCGAGGAGGGAGCGGGTGACGAGGATCAAGAAAACAATACGACGAACACGGGAATGACGTCGCAAGAGACAGACGTTGCTAGGACGCTCGCCGCTAATTTAAGCAGTATCGAGAAGAACGAGGATCTTCAGAGTCCACCGGCGATGAGGAAACCCTCGGATATACCGATCATCAACACGGCTGTCAGTTCGGAGGGCGAAGCTAGTCCGGAGGATTCTCCGACGGAACCACCTGATGTCAGGTAAAAGTTTCGCGCGTTAGCGCTCTATTATCGTTAATAAAAAGGCAGCACTAGACGACAGTTTTCATTCAAACTATAGAAACGGTAAAGCGTTAAAATGTTTCGTGTCTCGTATAGCTGTCAAGGGACCAACTTTCCATATGGATCATTAGCGCTTACGCTAACATTTTGCAGTTCACAATATACTTTCAGTCGGCGTGGTAATTCATTGTAAATTCTTCTATACTTGTAAACATTACACTCGATAAATTTTTTTATTTTTATATACGATGATAAAACAGGAAAAAAATTAACGTAATTCGACGTAATTTATCGATTAATTTTAATTATTTTATGACGCTGTCTACATGCCGTACTTTGTCGTCAAAATATTGATATTTGCGTTCTTATAAACGTAATACAATGTATGCTACGAATGTTTAGAGCATTTTTCGTAGCACGTATACGGTATATTCCACGTGGCGTGAACGAAAAGTCAGGCTGAAAGTCCAAGCGACGCGTTAAGTGGATTATGAAATATTAACTGCATTAATGTTAACCTTTTACGGTTCGTATCACTTTCAATATTTCCTTTCAATCAACACACATTTGTTTTTTATTACTTTTTTGTCGATATAGCGTAATTTATCTAGGTTATAAATTTAATATTAAATTTTCATCACTCTCGCGCGTTCATCCGAAAAATTTTCTAATCTTTCTGGAAGCAAGATATAAAAGAATTTATTATATCGCGCGTTCGTAATTAAATTCCCAACTACCCGGTGCAATTTATCTTTATATACTTAATAATTTATTCTATACAACGGTGGGATACGGTACGATACTACGTTATTAAAGGAATGTGTTGTTTTATCAACTATTTATCTACTTATAGATAATAGCTTTACGAGGAAGTACATAGATTTATGGTATAGGGTAGCTCGTCATTGTGCGTCGTTGTAGCGTAAGGGATTAACATACTCCCATTTCTTAAAATAGTTTTTTTTTATCATTCTATCGTATAATTTTGTATCTCTTGTCCGATAACAGTCCGACCGACGAGAAAGGCGAGAAGAAATCTTGGAAGAAAAACACGGCTAGTCATTCGCCCAGTTCCGCAAAAAGTATGGACATCCAGATCGCGAATTGGAGAATGGAGAGTATCGTTCGAGAATCGGAGACCAGCAGCGAGGAAGAATTCTTCGACTGTCAAGGTAAGATCACCTCCTTCGTATCTTTGTTTCTTATCTTTTATTCGAGTCGAGAAAAATTAATCTCTAGAAAAAAAGAAGCATGACAGTAGTTCGAATCAATTTGTGCCTCTCCTATTTATCGAGAGAAACTTCGTCACCGAAATTTCCTCCTTTCGTTATCATTCTTCTTTTCCTCTAAAACAAGTTTGACTCTCTCTTCGATTTCGTTCTCCATCTTGAAGAATGCATTTTGCATCGTTTTATACCGTTCTGCCTGCATCACGTAGACACGTCTTACTTCTCCCCCATCTTTATCTACACTCGTGTATTTCGTAACCCTTTGCGGATATAAAAATTCGTTAACGAATCGAGAAACAAGTTTTGGGTCGCAAAGTGTAACAAGAACGGCTCTCGTTTCACGGCGAACAGCTCGCAGATTTCAGAAGTGTGTCTGATATCAAAATTTGTCGTTCTCTGTCTCGTAGGTACTAACGTCAGCTTTGAAAAGAAAAAAAAATATATATATATATCTACTGAAGAAAAAAAAAGACAATATATTAGCATGTGTCGACCATTAACAGTATTTTTTTATGTCTACCTTCTCTGTTCTTTCTCGCACTCCAACACACCGCAGCTGGGTTCATAATACCTACTATACGCAAAGGTAGGACGCGTAGTTAATGACGAATTCACGCCTAAAACTTAAGACGTCCGTCGTTAGAAGCGAACTGTACGAAAACGGCGAATAACCGATAACGAAAAACAAAAAAGAGTTTTTTTTTTCGAACGAGACGTCTAAGGCCGGTCGCATACATCAGGTTATCAGATCCAATTTCTTGATGTGCTAACCTGATCGGGATTGATTAAAAAAGTTATAATAAAATAAAAGATCCCACGAATGGGATCGATCTCGGGTTTATCTTTGCTATAAACTTGAGAGCATCTTCGATGATTCGGCATGAACATTTTCTAAGGTTTTCTAGCGAGCGAGCATGTATCGGCATGGCTGCGTAGTTTATTAAACAATTGCGAGCTTCGAATGAACGGATAGTATCTTTTTAACTAACATAACATCAGACGATGTAACAACCTGTTGCATGACGTATTCACGCTAGCACTTGGACCGTAGAAGTAATCATGTAATCAATATTTGCTTACATCGCGTATTTGCAAGGCGCCTTGCCGTTTTTACGGCTTTAACACTTACAATAATTTACAGAGTAAACGATTTTTTATGATGACTCGTATCTAGCACTCGCTTTTATGTGCATATATGTATGCATATGTACTCTCCAATGATAGTTTCAAATAAAGATGATGATACAATACCACAAATCGAGGAGATAGCGCACAATCGGTATTAATTATATGTAATTATACTTTAGAGCACTTTGAAGATAACTCTTCATTAGCTAAATGGAGTTCTTTGGATCTTCTAGCAGAAGAGGATGACGGTGCTTCGCCCGTGGCACAGACAAACAATGTGGAAGGTAATTATTTTCATTTTCAAT
>JAIFRP010000006.1:6112996-6126161 GCA_032403825.1 Odynerus spinipes | reverse complement strand
TCGAATTTTAAGACGATATAACGGCAGATATTCCTGGCATGGTGACTCGTTCCAAAATAGCGTTAAGAAAAATCTTCTAGAATGAGATATAATAGGCTTGCGCTAATTGTTGTCCCGTTGACTGATAAGCGTGTATAAATTTGAATTTTAATTTATCGCGCGTGACATCTCCTTTATCTTACACTCTAGTCCTAGCAAGATGGAAGCATTACGCATTTCTTCACATATACATACATACATGCATACATACATACATACATATATATAGTATATACATATTATATTCACTGTGATGTGGTATATACAACATAATTAACTATACATATATATATATATTAACTGTTTATATTGTTATATGGCATGAGAATAGTTCTATATTATATACACATATATGCATATTTACATATGCGTATATGCGAAGGGTGTACCACATAGTTCCACCTTTCATAGTTTGCATCGTTGGAAATACAGAAGATACAGAGACGAGAAAAATTAGACGAAACTAAAGGAATTCGTAGAATCGCTATAATATCGCGAATTTTAAAGATACTTCGATTATTTTTCATAATGCTCGATACGATTAGCGATGTGTGTGCGTGCGTATAAATAATTATAGTATATATCGAAGTTAGCCAACGATAGGGGGAAAAATGATTCTAAGATAACTCGAGATGAGAGAATCTTACGATGCGTCGCGCTCGCCTTCGGAGAGATCCGTTTGAATCGTATTTTTTACATTGACACTCGTTGAAATCTTTCAATTAACGATATTTTCTGTATTTTCCACAGGGGGAGCGTTGTTTAATAGAAAAAGAAAAAAAGAAAAAGGTGGAAACAGTTACGACGCCATGTACAGATATAAACGCGCACGTGGGCGTGATATTATTACAATACACTAGACTTATAAATGACTGCAAGAAATATTTTACTTATACGAGCCATTGATACTATTAAAGACATAACGAGAATTCTATTTTTGTTAAGGCGACTACTCGGGCGACATTCGTTGTAACAACTAATCAAAAGGAGTCATTGTTTTGTAGTAGGCGCATTTGCTACAACACTGATAGTTATTTTATATACCGTTGACTCATTATAATTTACTTGAATAGTTCCAGCGAGATAAAAAAAAGAAGATGAAGAAAGAAGTAGAAAAAAAAGTGTTTGTGCATCCTGTTGCAAATCGTGATACCTGGCTGACAAAACTGTATTCCATTTCTGTCATCGCGTAAATACATTACGATAATAAGGCGAAAAATTATTTTCTTTTAAAGTTAGAATGTTGTGGCGTATTAGGAAAGGAAGCGTGTAATACTCTTTCTACTATGTATATATTATACATGTATATGCGTATATATATATGCATAATAAGGTTATACAATCATAGTTATTACGTTACATGCAGGAAAAGTATCACGTGTGGACAATTAAGTATATATATATATATATACATACATACATATATATATACACACATATTATACATAACGTATTGTAATATATTTTTATACACTTGTCATATGTATATTGACAGAACCGTTGTAATCCCGCTGGCTCAATTAATTGTCCATGCTGTGGAAAGTTGCTATTACAAATAGGAAAAAGATCAAATATACCTCGTGTGTAGTCCTTTCTTTCTTCATTATCGTTTTTATTTGTTCTCTCTCTCTCTCTCTCTCTCTCTCTCTCTATCTATCTATCTATCTATCTATCTATCTCTCTATCTATCTCTATCTCTCTATTTCTCCTTTTTATTCTTAATCGACGAAACCATTTATGTAAAGTGTTGCAAGTAAATGACGTGGTGTAATCGTTATATTCAATACCGCCTAAACGTCCAATAAATAATATTTACAATATACCTAACATCATTCTTCTTAGTAATAAACCTTTTTATCGCGTTACGACAGCATAAATTACCCGCTCGTAATACTAGTAGCCAATTAGAATGAAACTATTGAATTTTTCATAAATCCATCGTTTGAGTTTTATACGGTAAATTCAAATGAATTTTTACGGTGTTCCGAAGATACGAATCACTCGATTTCTCTTAATTTTCCGAGCGTCAATTGCTCAGATTTTAAGCGGTAATTTCGAATGAATTATTTCCGTCAATACCAACAATCAAATGAAGCTATGTATTCGCTAGTAAACTTTTGTTTGGAAACATTGTTTAAAAACAAGAATTTATATGTTTCTGAAACTTCTGATAAGCGTTTCACAAGGTGAGGGGCAACATTACACGAGTTTTAGAATATATTTAGGAACTTTCGGACAGCCAAACATTATTTCCAAAAACATCACGTAGATATTGTTAAACATTTTAGAAGCATGTACTATCTAAAACATTGTTTATTAGTATAATACGTAGCTTCACCGTTCGAGATAGAAACGAGACGGCAAAGTAATTTAAACATTGATTTTATAGATCAATCATGCTAATTTTACGCGGTAAATTCAAACGGAATAATCGAGCATGCGTTTAATCATAATTATTCCAGCGACGATCGTAAAATTAGAAAGATCGCTTTCCGTGGATCTCTGTTATATCATCCAATTCGTCTGAACTTCTCGTTCGTGGAAGAACTTCGAAAGATGTCCAATAAGAGTAGATCGCTATTGCGCAGACGTTTAGACTTCCATCGGATCTGGCACATCGCAGATCAGAGCGCCGGACGGGCGGTACTCCGCGAAGCGTGGTAAATCGACGGAGTATCCGCACTTTCTGACAAGAGCACCACAGTCAGTAGTGTCTCCGTAAAGCGCGAGGAAGAAGGAAAAGGATCAACAAGAGTGAGTGAAAGAGAGGGAGTGAGAGAAACTAAAAAATGTGCCTGATGAGAGATCCTTAACGCGTTGCCCCACGTATTACGCGATTCCCTTAATATGGAAGAATGGTTGGACATAAAGTTGTGTCACTGATACTCTTCCTGGCAGGTAAGATCACGAGATTAGATAAGGTGTTTAACACAGTACCTGCCGATCAATGTGATGATGCTACGCTACGTGAATGCAAGAGAGAGAGAGAGAGAGAGACAGAGTGATAGATTGAGGGAGTGGGGGGGTAAGAGAGAGGGAGACGGATAGGTAGACGGAAAGAAAGAGAAAGATGCACTCACGTACATATATGCGTCTCACTCATACGATCGGACCAAGTGCTCGATCGTTATAGTTTCAGGGTCTCGTTATGCAAATCTAGACGAGTGCACGTCTATATTTTGCATCTAGAATGTACATTTTGCTTTCTCGGTATCTTTCGTTACACGCGATCCGTTATGCGTTCGATGTCACGTAAGATACGAGAAGGATGGAGGGAGTCACGAGGAACGATTTGACAGCTCGAGTCTGACGTTTTACGCTGTCATTTAAATATTCAAACCGACGGCTAAAACCTTCTTGTAGGTGGATGGAATACAATCGAATCATCCATATCTTCTCGTGTAATGATGCTTTAACGAAATTATTTGTACACTTGTCATTTTTTTTCGAATAAATTTTTTTTTTAACGACGCGTATCAAATGTTTTGTATTTCGCATAAGAGCGACTATTATAAACGATCCTCGTTGATTGTTATATTTAACAAAGGAGGTAGCTTGAAATTTGACACGCCATAAAACTTGTTCACAAAAATTGTTATAACAATATTTTTATATTTTTGTTAATGTTTTTATTAATAAGACGATGAATTGGTTAATGTCTGTATGATGTATTGAATTGAATATAATTGTTAATAAAGTTAGTAAGAAAAAATATAATAAGAATATAGTGGATGAAATTAGAAAGAAAAACTGTATTGTAGAGCAGAATGCTTATGCAGTCGTTATGTTTTGACATTTACCTATGTCTATTTCAAAATATGCAACACGCAGTCTATATAATCAGAATAATGTATATAATTAGAAAATTTAGCCTACTGTTGAATATTGTATGGTAAATATTTAACAAATTATATACATTTTTAGGATGGCAGGAAGTAGCAACTTTAGTACAAGTACGCCACGTGGCTGTGGATGTAGGTCAAGATCTTACATTAGCTTGTGCAGAAGAAGATGTTCTTCCGCACACAGATTCTCCTGGAGTGATGTGGATAAGAGAAGGGCGTGAAGATGGACAGATTAAGCGGTTAAAAGTTGAATCTAACGGCGTGCTAGAACTTGTTAATGTTAGCGCGGATGATGCAGGAAATTATTCTTGTACCTTAGACGACGACGCAGATGCTGTAAAATCCAGAATTAATGTAGAAGTTAGAAGTAAGTTTCTTTGTAAAAGTTTTGAATTGAATCTAATATGATATATTATAACATATAATACCATAATAGTATACTATTACAGGTTGCGAATAGTGTAAAATATTATATTAAGAAGATTATAGCATAATATTCAGTATAACGTTATGTATTGATAAAATAAACTATATTTCAGCACCTCCACCAGCTTTGCGCAATGTTTGGGTAAAGCCATCTACAATATTGGCTAATATTCTGTGGGAAGTCGGCGGTACAGGCGGATATCCTATCATAGACTTCACTGCCGAATACCGTCTAAAACCAAGCGAGGGTGAAAAACCTGAACAATGGAAGCCTATTATACCAACACACATTCCTCCCAATTCTGTAAATTTCTAGTTTTTCTGTAACGCCTTAAATCTTATACATAGAATTCTATTTGTCTTTATTCGAGTGATTTTCTGCTATTTAGAGACAAATCGATGTGTATCACTTGGTGCCAAACACAACTTACTCTTTCCGAGTGTGGGCTACCAATCAACTAGGCAGAGGAGAAATAGTTGAAGTTGAAAATCATACGCATCATAGTGTGGAAGAATTGGGTATGTGATATATAACTTGTTACTACTTTATAGTATTGACAAGTCAGATTTTTGAGATATGTAAAATTGTATAAGCATGTACGTTACACTTGACGTAATATAAACTATTGTTTTAGAACTTGCAAGACATCTCTTAGCGGGTGTAGAAGATTTTGACACTCGCGTTTGGGTTGCTGCAGTAGGCATTGTTATGGGAACACTTCTAATTCTTGGTATAGGTACATGTTACCTCCTCTATCGTGAGTGCAAGGCACCCTGTAAGCATCTCCTAATAACTCTGTATAAAGCTTTTGCTTCTACTCTATCTCTTCTATGCTGCTTTTTCTGCTATCAAACCAAAATCTTTAAACTTCATATAAATGTAATCCATCCTGTTAACAACATATTAAATATTCACAAACATTTTAAGTTATAGACTGACTTTCTAACTTGTCGCTAACACAAAATAATCTCGTGGCAGAAATAACAGCAACACTAGTCATTCAACTTATCTATGGCCCTAATCTCTAGCTTTCTTTAAATCAGCTACTCACCTCTTAATTAACTCAATTCTATTCTAATATAACGCCAGTTATTATTCACTAATCTTCCCTTACTGCAAGCGCTCTGCAAATTTTTATTAGTAATTAAACTTTCTAATATCAATTTTATCGTAACACTTTTTTAACTTTTGCACACATTTTATAATCTATGGTATTAAGGTAACTCTATCAAATCTTTCTCTTCAAACAGTTTGCCTTTCTAATAGAGCACCTCTATAGTACTTTTTAGGAATGATATTTGGATACTTTGGATTGTTCTCTTTAATCGCCAACCTTATTATTATGTGTTAACCAATTACTGATGTACACTTTATGTAAATAGTTCTGTAAAATCATCTGAAAATATCAATAAATAAAGTGTTGCTCGTAGCTATATAAAAGTTTAATAAGCGTTGGTGATTGATACAAGATAATGGTTATGTAGAAACGATAGGTGTAATGAATAGCAAATACCATGATAGAGGTAGAGCATTGTGGCCTAGATAATAAATATGTGCTATTAGAATAATTTTGGTTATGGAAAGGTAGAACGAAAGTAGCACATTTATTTGTCAGGTGAACAGTAGATAAAAAAATAGTGTACAGTTTTTAGCAACACAATGTATATAATTATAAATACACTACACCTGGCAAATAATACGGAAAGGGACAGGGTAGAAGCTAATATAATCAATGGCCTAGGCCAATGAAAATTAATCTCCGTTCACGAATTGCAGCGCAGCTGGAGGAGCAGGAGGTGATTGAACTTGTTCCAAATATTATTTTGAATCCTGGATTTTTTGATGAAAGGACAGAACATATTCCACAAGATGAAAATTTTAACAATCAAACTACAACACGCCTAAATAACAACAATGTAGTGCAACCTAGACGGCTTTAGCAATCATTAGTTTAGATTTCTGAAATGAAGATTTTTTAAAGAAATGGTAAGAGCATGGTTTGAATATCATAAATGTATAGGTTGTATTTGAAATAGCCTGGTGATTATAAAAGTGCAACAAAATGCAGGGCCATATAAGGAAAAAGAATAATGGTTATGAAAAAAAGTTGGAATCATATTTGTATCCACATAGGTGTCTAAGTATGTATCAATGCTTGGAGCATTCTGATAAACTAACTTTTTTAGACACAATACAATGTAAAGTGTTCAAAGCAAAAGTAAGACTCTGCTAGACTTTGTGAAATGGCAAAGTAGATTTTTGAGAAAGTTTTGTCATTAAACTCGCTAATTTCTTGTTGCTCGTTAACGGAGCTAACGTAAGAAACTCCTTTGAGCCAAAAATTATTTAGTAAGACTGTAATTCTAAGGGTAATTCTATAACATGATATTTGGAAACATTCAAGTTGCATAAACAAGATCTGATTTTTTATGCATAAATTTGTTTTTCACATAAATTGGGTACCAGTTATACTTTTAATATAATTATTTTTGAGCATCCATAAAAAGAATATGTTTAGTAAGATTTTTTTAAATCACGCACTCTTTGTCATTCAAAATATTAGGTAATCTTAAATACGTTTACTGCCGATTTTAAAAACCATCTTTACGATGTGCAAAAGTGATTGTAATAGTTCCTTTTTTTACATCTTTATAAGATGTAATATTTTTCGTTTTTGTTATATGAAACTTGTTTTAAAAAATACTTCGGTATGCGATGAATATTTTTTTCGCACAATATAATCTGCATTATATATTTTTTATGTGTAACATGCAAAGAGTGCTTATAATTGTAATAGGTAATATTAATAACGATATCAGATTTGATGCCTCAGTATTTTTAACTATTGTTTTGGACATTAACGTTCCATTATAATTTATAATGTTTAACATGCTTTGGTAATCTTGATAACCATAACAGTATCCATTAAAGACATGTAAGTGCAATTCAGATCTTAATGATCTTAAGAACTTTGCTTTATATCACTGTCATCTTGGCTGCTTTTATAAAAAGGCATCCATGTTTTATTAAAATGATTATGACCAAGTGTTCAAAGTATAATGAAGCTTATATCGCCATTGATTAAGTTCAACAATCAAATTACGTAATCTAAAGGAAAATTTATGAAAATACACAATTTTGCTAAGTATAAGTCTCGATGTAAACTACTTTTGGAAAAAAGCAAAAATTGCAATTATCTGTTATACAGGAAATCATAATTGCCTCTCTTTGTGTATCAAATGCTAACAGATTTTTACCAATTATAACATTGATATTTTAAGCAGATTTAGGATTATAATAGAATACTTCAAATATTTTGGATAACACATTTAATGAAAGATAAGTAAAGTTCAACAAATATCTGATGCAATATAAGAAGCAAATAGATTTACTGAAGTTACTTAACTCATCATTCTTTTCTACAAAACTTTGTTTTCTTCTTTCTCTTTATCATAGAATAGATAAATTTTTATACAAACAAGTTATAGATCTGACTGTGCACAAAAATGTTAGTATAATCAACAATAATAGAAAAATATTATTTGGAATATTTATGAATTGTTAATATTACATTGCACTTGGTCAATTAATGATAAAACATTTCATATATTGATTGTCGTTATATTCCATGCAACTGTCTTGAAATTTTGTTATCTTCAGGTAAATACAAAATACCTAAGTAGTTATTGAAAGATGATTCGTTGAAAAATGTTAAAGTATTATATAAATTCCGTTTAATCTACACTGCAAGTGTGTCAAGATTAATCCTGCTAAGAATTTTATATTCTTTATTTTAATTTTGCTAAGATATTGTAGTAGAATAGCAAAAGTTCTTATTTTTACTTGAGCTTATTGTATAGACCTTAAACTTGCTCTTATCACCAAGTAAGACGATTGGTGCATAAAGGTTGTATAAAACTTGGTTGTGTGTGTTACATTGAGGCTTCATGATCTGTTTCTCCCTTTAATGTAATCTCAAGTGTATGAAATATATCACAATAGGGATGAACAGATCTAATATGGCTTCGTACTATGCACTCTGTGTTGTGAATGGTGTATATATATATATGTACACACCATACATAAATATATATATATACACATATATACACACTAATAAACAAATATAAGAATAATACGATAATACCAGAATAATAACATAAATATATATTTATATAGCCAAGGCATGATAATATTTTAGCTCTAAGCAAAGACAATTTTTTATATGTAAATTATAATTATGCTAAAATGCAATGATAATATTTATCTACTTATTCACGTAGATACAATTTTATGGTGCAATTTTGAGCTTCAACAGCAGTTCAGCGTATTTGCTGGTTGGCGTAACTCATGTAGTACATAATGTTCCTGCTTGATTTTTTTTCAAGAATTGTATAACTTCCTGTTTAAATAGAACAGAGATAAATGTCCATTGTTTTGAATATTCTGAAGTAATAGACATGATTCGTATATAAATTATCTGCAGAGCAAAAAAGTGTCTTGTTGAACAAATCTGTTCTTGTCTCATTGCATCAAATACTTTATTTAAATCTGCAATGAAAGACGTTTATTGTATAACATGATCACGTAAGAATGAAATTGAGTAATATTTGTTAAAAGTATTATTTAAGAAATATTATTATTTAATTAAGCTTTAGCTGAAGAAGAATTGTTAATTTGAGTTAGTTTTGCTTTTTGCAGTCATTTACATACCAATGTTCATGTTCGTATAAGAAGTATAGATCTGTGGTACAGCACTTCAGGTTTTAAATACTTATATGATAAGTTTATCATATAATTAGTCATTTTCATTAAAGTATATCATATTAGGCATAGTATACATTAAATGTCTAATAATATTTACCAAAGCTATTTGAAAAAAACAGTCAAGGATTGTTCGATTAATCAGTAACATTAATAATATACCAAAGCCTGAAAAAAAGATACAAATATCACTCGCAATGTTAAATAATAAGGATATTCTTGTAATTATTAATTTACAAGCAGGATTGTATTAACAAGATTTTAAATATTACATGAAAAATAATTTTTATTGCTGAACTGGCCATCTAATCATTGGAAAATAAAACGTGAATTTTATTTTTAATCATTTATCTTTATCAATATTCTTTAATGATTCATCTAACAACATTGTATCCCATATTCTAATTTCAAAGGTTGTTGCAAATAGTTATAGGATGTTTTTATATTGGTCACCATAATACAATCCTGTGAAAAGTAAAATAAGGCACAATACCATATAATAGAATAATGGTGGTTAATGGCACCATGGATCGTCCCTAACATACATATTGCCTACCTATGACATACCAGAAGAACGAAAGCTGATGTGATTTTTACAAAATACCTTTAACTCTACACCTATGTGACACTGTATCTATATGTTATGGCCTATTGTCAGAGCGTGCTATTAACAGTGTAATGCCTTTGATGCATAATAAAGTACTATTTTATTAAGTACTAACAACAAATTACATTGTCAATATCACGTTTTCAACATAAATATTGAGTCGAGAATATTTTTCCAAATTGAGTAACATGAAAGAACATCTCGAATGACTCATATTTTTGTAAAAATCACAACATTTTTCATGCGTATCATGTATTGATATATTAATATTAGTTTTACATGCTTACATTAAGTGGCGACGAAAAAGATAAATATCATTCATGGCATAATGAGTCAGAACATGAATAATAATTCATAAAGAGTAATCTTAAATAAAATGATTTATTATTTTGCTAGTGTGATACATATTCCAACAGATGCTTATTTATATAAAATAATTGTTAATTTTATACTGTTCATTTCTCTTTACTGGTTTATGATGACAAACCAACGTATTGAGAAATCAGTATCTGATATATACAGCTTGTCGTAACATACTGTGAAACATTATTGATATTATCAATTAATTATAATTATTATATTCTGCATACCTATTGGTTTTGCAATGATTTTTTAGTTGAACTAAATTAGTAAAAGTATGCAATATTCCATTTACAATATTGACTCATCGTAATACTGCTTTTTAGGTAGAAGGTTTAAGAAATTTTATTCATTATACGATAACATTAAATGTTGGCAGATCATTGGTCTCATATCATATAATTTATTAAATATTTTTGAAAATAGACATGTACAATAAGGCAAAAAGTACACATAAAAGGTAGAGTAATAACTAAAAAATGTCACCACTAAAAATCTTTGGATTGACTTCCCAACAATATTTGACCAATGATTTTCTAATATATTTATTTAATTTAACATTAAAATAATGCATACTGCACATTCCATCGAGTACAAAAATGTCTTCTATATTAGTTTTATTGATCAGTGTATGGAAGTCAAATAATCCTATCATAATTTGAATATTATTTAAGTATTTATACGAAGGAAATGGAGAAAGTAAAGGTTGTGCTTGAGTGTCTAATACTATCATTAATTAGGATGTAGTACTTTTGCTGCAGTAAGTTGGAGGACAAACATTAGGCACATATCAGAGAAACACAAAATCATTCTACTCATCACTTGCATTTAGATTTCTACTGATTGCAATTATTAGTAATAACTGTGTATTATATAATAAAAAAGATTAGATTAATTTATCTCCAAATAAAAACACGGAAATATAAATCATGGAGTAATAAACTAAAGAAAGAGTGACAAATAATATCAATGTGCATTTAGAAAAAGCTGGGCCTTGCAGACATACTTATTCTTTACGCATAGCAAGTTTTCAAGTTTTATACATATTGAACATAATACTGTTTTTGGTAATAACAGATTAGAAATATTTTAGCCGCGCAACATATACAATTGCAATCAGAGTAAGAGCACACAAGAACACAGGCTGAATGCCCGTATCTCATTTCCTTTAAAATTTGATTTTTCAAATGTAAGTTTATCATGTTCCCTGTAATAATATATTAAAATATACAAATAATGTATTTTACTTGGAATTACATCTACTACTTGTAGTTCCCATTTTACATTTTGTGATGATGGCTGTCATTATAATCATTATAAAATCTTGCTAGTTCATTTATAAAAATCATTACAAATATACAATAAATAATCATTCATAATTATTGCATATTTTAATTGTATTTATTTTATCAAGTTAACATAAGTAACGTTTTTTCGATCGAATTACAGAGATCTTGCATCTTATTAGGATACGTATACTCTGCTGCTAAAATTGCATTAACTATTGCAATAGTTTGTTGTACTGATTTTGTTTTAATCCATATCCTTCCATTCATACCGATAGCAATTTCATATGCTTGATTTTTTGCAAGCATATTAAACAACGGACAATCCGGATTCAGTAATTTCCTTACAAGACTCAAGGAACAAGTAAATAGCATACCATCAGAACTTAGGACGCCTAATTTTTTTTCTTTTCCTTGAGAGTCAACACAAACAAGTTCTGGCTCCATATCTTTAATAGCTACAACCAACTTTGCAAATACGGCATCTCCAACTTGAAGATCTGGACGATTTTTCTTCGTAGCACCTTCAAACGCCAAATAGGATAGGGACGCTTGTTCTTTCGCACCTATATCTACTTTAAAAATATCTCCTGCTTTTTGCGTAATAATACCAATAACGTTCTCTCCTCGAGTAGGTATATAACTATAAAAAAAAAAACATGGAAGCACAAAATCCATGCAAGTATCTTAAAGTATAACTTGAAATAGTTAAAAAAGTATAACATTAAAGATCTAACCGTTTTTGATAGCTGTCTACGTAATATATAGCAGGATTTCGTTTCTTTAGAACACCAGCTTTGCAAATAAAAACTGTGTCGGCTTCACGTCGAAGTCCAGGTCCCAATACAATCGTTTCTTTCTTATTATTCGAAAGAATATCTTTTATAACATCCCCTGGCATAACAACGTCTTCCACGCTAACCTCCATCTTTTAAAATATAGTAAATATTAATGAAAATCTTGCAAAAATAAAACAGTAATCGTTCAAAATATACATGTATACATCTATTTAAATAAAAAAAAAAAAATATTTAATCAACAGGAACTACTTATCAAGAGTTTATAAACTTGTAAATTTAAGGTTATAAGGAAGCATAGATGTAAACACACGTGGTCAAGATTAGTACCTAACATACAACTTTATTTGGATAATACATTAACGATACAAAATTATAGGTGTCAATTTTTATTTTTTTCAATCTAGCTTTTTCTAATATTTATATATCAAATAGAATCTTATACTTTAAAGTATTTAGGTAATTTCTTAAATCTATTGTATATAAATACTATATTATTTACATAATTTTATATTCCTCAAATTCTGTGTCGCTGCAAGGCGAGTAAATATGGCTGGCAACTTTGACGTATTTTTCTATTTAAAAAATTGTATAATACTTATCACTATAAAATTGATAATAACGGAAATTTTATTATTCTATAATTTATGCAAAAAGTAACTGCGAAACATGTTATTGCCATAAATATTTAAAAGCGGTAAACTACAAACACAGTTTAAGTATGCCGATAAAAAAGTAAACAATATTACCAGCCAAAAAATCCCATTTATCGATCGAGTTTAATACATTGCCCATATATTTATATCAGTGACTAATCCCTTAATTAGGACTGACTACATACATGTATAAGTCACTGATTTAACCTGACTTAATATTTTTAGTTACCTACTAATAGGATGTTTCGTTATACGACGTCTCTGTATTATTCATATTGTGCTGGAGCTTCTTTCGGCTCGGAACTTTATTAAAGTTAAATTTTAGAAATTTATTACTAGATAGCGCTACAATCGCCATAGATTTAGAACCGACAGAAATCGTCA
>JAIFRP010000006.1:6082624-6092632 GCA_032403825.1 Odynerus spinipes | reverse complement strand
TATCTGCCTTCTCTCTCTCTCACTCTCTCTCTCTGTCTTCTCTCTCTCTCTTTCTCCTTTTACCTCGCATGTAGGTACATGTACGTCCACTCGTAGTTTTCGAGAAAAATGGAAAGTTAATCGTGGCATTCGAGCGAGATAATCGAAGGTAAAGTATCGGTCTGATGATTGCCCGGTGCTGTTAACCGGGCTCGCGCGCGCGCCCGCTCTTGTGAAAAACCGGTCTTTACCGTGCTCGATTTAAGCTTATCAAAAAAGTAATTCTCATCTCGATCGTCTCGAACACATGGTTACGTTTGACGTGATTAAAAGACCTTTCGCCTTCCTTGCAAATCGAACGTAGTTAGTCGCGATTTACCCTCAGCGTCGATACCAGATTCCCCTCTGATAGAATCCCCTCTGAATATCCCCTCTGAAGAATAACACGAATTAGAGGAGAATTTTCCGCGCGATGGATTCAAAATTCGCGCGCTTTGCGCCTACCTATACCTACTCGCGGGAAAGTTTTTGTCCGATTTGACAAAAATGTCTTCTCGCATTGTAGTCGTCTGCGCTCGTAGAGAGATAGCGTACGAAAGAGGTCGATAATAACGAACAATAATAATAGCTAATAACAATAATAGTATCGTCGAAGGCGAGTATAGTATCTATCTTTCCTCCGAGGAAAGAAAAGACGGTGGGCGTGTAATATCTCGGCGTTGCCGGTGCAAGGGGTTAAATCGTCGGGAAATCGAAGGTGTCGGAAGGATAAGATATCGGCTTAGAGTGGATCGCCGAGTCTTGCGTGTAGCCGTATACCCACTCGCGCGCGCGTGCACGCACGCACGTGCACGCGAGTGCGCATTCATATTTATTTGTCGGAAATAAGGCATTTTTCTGGTGGTACTCCGTGGCCGTGTCGCGCGGCGCTCTTCCGCGAAGTACCGTTACGCTCGGGGCGCCCCGGGCTTCTCTTTTCTCCTCCTCCTTCACCTCCTTCTCCTTCTCCTCCTCCTCCTCTTTTCCCGTGTATACCATCTCCTCCCTTGCTCTGCCCTGCGATGCCATGCCATGCCCTGCTGCTGTTGCTGCTGCTGCTGCTGCTGCTGCTGCTGCCGTGAAACACGGAACCAGGAGTCCGGAGGCCTCTTCGATTGCCCGCAGGCTGAACCTTGAGCATGCGCCTCGCGACCTCCACCCTCTCGTTCTTTTTGCTTTTTCTCTTTAAATATAGGTAGTAGGTACTATATATACCTGCATGGCTTATGTTCGTAGTAGTAGGGTACGGTATATTAGTACCTGTATATACCATATATGGTATTGTATAGTATTGTATGGGTTTTTCTCTTTAAAACTAAACCGACCAGAGCGGTCAAATGATCGCTTTTGAGCCCAAAAAATAAATGTTTTTTAATTATTACCACACATGATAATTATTTTGTGTTTTATTGTCTATGTTAAATTCTGTATTATTTATAATCAACTGGAAAAGAATATAACGTTTATTTTAAAAGCGGTCATTTGACCGCCATCGGTAGAAATAGGTATATATAAAATGTCGGTAGGTTTAGTGTTAAATACAGGTACTATATGATTATATCAGTAGATACGTATGTCTAATATATCTAGTATCTACTACCGTCCACTATCTACTATCTCGATATCAGAGTCTATTGATTAAAGTCAATTCGAAACTACGAAAAAAAAGTAATGTTAAAAAAGACATATAATTTGAATAATTTAAAAAGGCATAATAAATGACATATTCATTTCTTAAGGTTACAAGTAGTACCCACTGTAATATTTATAGTTATTTTATCGTTTACGCACTACGACCTACGCTCCACTAGTTTTTCCTACCATTTGCCATACCGCACATTTACTTATGGCTAATAAATTAAGTTCCCTTTCTCTCTCTCTCTCTCTCCCTCCCTCTCTCTCTCGTTCTCTCTCTTCAACCTTCTCTGTCCGTCTACCAGTCTCTGGCATCGCGCGTGTCCACCGCACTTTCGTTCTAATTAGTAGCGACGTACCGCAAAAGAAATATGTCACTCTACCGGCAAGAGATATCCTTCCTGCCTCTTTCCTTTTATTTCCTTTCTCTTTTTTGTTACTTTATCGTCACGAGAGATTCGATTATTAATACATTAGTATATAGATTTATTCTGCTTGCTACGCTTCGGAGTAGACAGCTAGAAAGCCGAACGATGTTAACTCAACTCGGTGCAAGGGAATGATAAATTCGAGGGGCTTTGATTAATTAGCGTCGATGAATTCGGTCGATAAGCGATCGGTTTATGGAAAAAGAAATTAAAAAAGAGAAACGTATACGTATGAATATGCGTATTATATAGATAGGTACGTATATCTTATATCGATCGATGCGAATGACTTTTTAGTGGGACAGAAATAAGAAAAAAAGGAAATTTATAGATTCCTGTAAAATTTGTATTTTTGTGTCACATATACATGTAAAATATACAGGATGTTTCAGAACATTTGGTCATACAAAATACGAAACTTATTCTGCTGCAAAAAAACAAGGTTATTATAATAAAAATACAAACAAGAAAAACAGTACTTTAATTTCACTTTATATTCAACTTTAAATTTTAGATCTGGCACTTATTGTTAGAACCTTTCTTAGGCTAGAATGCATGATACTATTGGTATACATATAAAACAATGAAGGAGATGGAGTAAGGACAAATAAAGATCAGCCGAGCCAAAATATACGCGTATGAGACATCAGCTAGTCAGTCGCTAGCTAGACACGGTACAGATCGGTCGTGTTTAACTTCACATTGTACACATAAATAATTCTTCTTACTAGTGTACGCGGTATTAATCAACAGGTATTTATGTAAATTATTTTAGTCTCAAAAACTCAACTTTGAAAAAAATGCCACTTAGGACCTTTCTAATTTCCATTCTTCAATTGGACTTCCCTGGTATTTGAATCAAGTCTCTTAATTGGTAGCTACTACAATACATAAAAGGTTGTATCTCGAAAACAATGTCAGGTACAACAACCATTTACATAAACTTTTTTTTTATTTATTTCAATATACTGTATCCAATATCGTGAAGTTATGCCTACATCTTTTGAAATACATCATAAAATGTATGAAAATATTAATAAAGATCTTTGCGGTTTGATACGCGCGACTATATATATCGTACAAGTTAATGCACGAGTTTTAATTGAACATTCCGCGAAGCGTGGAAGCCGAATGAGACCGACCGACCGACCAACCGGCCTGACGATTTGTGGATTCTGGAGAGCGAAATGTTTTCCGTGAAAGTTGAACGATAAACTTTTCTTCCCGGGTGGCTCGAGTTTCTGTTGCGCGCACGACGGAGAAGAGACGACGGGCCGAAGACAAACGAGTTGCTGCCTTTGAAAAAGGGAGAGAATTTCGACGGGTAAGAGTCGTGGCTCACTTTCCCGAGCAGCGCGGCAGTGCGCGTGCTCTCTCAGGCGTTACGTAAAAGGACGCGCGGGAATTTTGCGAGAAACCCCCGAGTCCTCGCGAAATTTCGACCGAATTCTCGTGAGAACTCGCGGAACGATTCGATTACACGCGTTGATTGTTCTAATTTCATTCGCCGATCGTGAGACGGACGGTGGCTTCGATTTGTTTAAAAAAAAGCAACATCGCCCACCGTCGAATTGAGTAACCTCCTCCTTTTCAAAGTCGGTTAAAAAATCAGATCGTTCGATTCTAATGAAATGGAATGAAATCGTTTAATATTTTCTTCATTTCACCAGTAGCTTGATTCTTCATTGATCTTTGCAGGGAAGATAATATAAAGTTAAATTCAAATTAAATTACTGTATTATCCAAACTTCGCGGTCAACCTAATTTCTGGAAAATGTGAAAGAAACACGAGAACCCTTTTCTCCTTTTTCTTTTATTGAATTTAACGGGAAATAAAATATCGAATTGACCACAAAGTTTATGCAGCTTTGGTTTTCACATTTAAATTGTTAAAATTCGTTAAAGCTCGTCTGAACTTTCCGGCCAAACCATTATAAAGTCGAATTAGAATTAAATCAAATTGTAGAATATTTTCCAGCTTGTACAGACGCCTTGTTTCTCGAAAAACAAAAAAGGACTACGAGAATGACATTTCTTCGCTTTACCCTCCCCCCTCTCTCTCTCTCTTTCCATTGACTTTCACAGGGAAGAAAATATAAAATCCGAAAGAGACGTAGGTCGTTCCATACGTACGAGAGGCGTCGAAAGTGGTATTATGCGAGTTGGTAATAAAATTTTCGAAAGCCTCGGGCAGCAACCTCGGAATGAGGACTCCGATCACGTCGTCAGGCGTGGTAGTAGCTCTCGCGGACTTCTCGAGAGAGTATCCGAACGAGCTCTCTCGCTCGGTTGCCTGGCCCGCGATGAGTTTGCGTTGGAATCTCTCTCTCTCTCTCTTCTTCTTCCTCTTTTTCTCTCTTTCTTTTCCTCTCTCTCTCTCTCTCTCAGGCTCTGAACATTGACCTACGGTACTCCGAAGATCAGGGAAAATTATATCCGCCGTTGCGTCGGCACGCACTCCGCCTCGCATCGGTGCACCGGATCAGCGAGGCTGGTAACAGATGAGACCAAGACCGTTACGAAATATGACGCATAGACGAGACGGCGCTGAAGCCGGCACCGAAGCCGGCCTGAAGCTGCCCTGAGCCTGACCGACGAGCTGGTATAATAGTACACGACTTTGTCAATATAACCTTATCTCTATCTATTTCTCTCTTTATCTAACTCAATCTATCTCTTTTTGCCTACATAACAGGTACGCGAAGAACGTGCGAACGTCGCATTCGTCTGCTCCGTTGTACGCCAAGGGAAAAGTGTCTACTATTAGGAGGCAAAAGAAATGGCGAAATATCACCTGCGAAATTATTCCCCGGAATCGTTGTGCTATCCGTTCCTCTCTTCAAGAGAATCCACGTTCTCTCTCTCTCTTTCTCTCTCTCTCTCTTTCTCTGTCTCTCTCTCTCTCTCTCTCTCTCTCTCGTGTCGGTCGTGATTCGTCGCGATAAAATCTCTATTCGGCCGACCGCGCTAAAGTACCTGCATTATTTTCCATCATCGAATTATCGAACGAAATATCTAAAGGAGAACAAATTTTCCCTTCTCTCTCTCTCTCTCTCTCTCTCTCTCTCCGTCTCTTTATTCCTCAGAAAACTTTAAGAAACTGCGTTTCAGCAGTTCACATTACAGCAATGATTATAAAATACGAAGATATCGATTTAAAAAACAAGGTAAACAACAGAGGAAACTCAATATTTATGAAAAAGCTCAGTATGCAAAATAACGAGTAAGAAAAATGCGATAGAGAAGAACATAAGTAAGAAAGGAACAATCAGGAAACGATGAATTAAAAAAAAATGATTAATTAATTCAATACCAGTACAATTCAATCACAATAATAATTTAATTGCAGGAATAAAAAAAGAAGAAATAAGTTACGAAATGCAAAGTAAACCAATAAAGATAAAAACATTAATTAACGCTAATAAGAACGTTGTGTACGAGAATACTCAAAGATAAATTAGATAGATAGGTAGATAGATAGATGGATAGAGAGGGGATGGAAAACATAAAGAAGAAAACAGCAAACGGACGAACGTATTCTTCGCGATCGATCCCGAGCGTAGATCCAAAGAAGGTCTTTAGCCTTCTACGAGCGCGTAGCCGCGTGAGTGCGCGCGCGCGCGCCCACTGTGTGCAGGAAGACTGCCGAGCACCGACTTTTAAGATGCGTACCGACACGCATTCTACGTGTCCCTCGGCTGCGTAGCAATCGTGTCAGCAATGCTGGACACCGTGAAACGCATGTAAATCCTTCCCTCGCGTTGCCGAAGTGCCTGGGGTTTTCTATACGCGAATACGCACGTACTTTCTCGCATCGCGAACGTACTTTTATACGTAAGTGAAAATAAAAAAAAAAAACAAAAAACAAAAAGAAGAAAGGAAAACAAATATTCACGCAATCGACGCATTTTTTAGCCTAACGTTATTCTACGTGCTCAGTTTTGTTAGAAATTAGAATTTTATTCTTTCGAAGTTCTATTCTTTTTCGAAAAGTTAGAAGAGAGATCTCGGAAAGTATTTAAAGCGGTAGTTTATAACTGGTGTTCCGCGAATTTGTTCAAAGTGTTTCGCAATATTTTTGTACGTAGTCTGTAATCTATAATTTTTAATGCAAAGTAAGTTCATGTGTATCTTTTTTGTTAGTTTTATGATTTTAGTGATTTTGGTGTTTTGCAAATTTTCTGTTTATAATCATAAGTATTCCGTGCCTTCGAAAATGTTTCGTCGTTCTTTTCTTCGTTGATTCTTCTTCTTCAAATTGCAATAATTCTTTTTTCTTTGCAAATGAAGCGTGTAAATACATATGTTTCATCGTTCTAATCATTCCTTAGGACAACACAGTGAAACTTCTTCCTTAGTTTTATTAAATTGATATTTAATATCACAGAATATCAGGATTTTGTAGATCGAGCGGGAATACCTTGTGAGGTGATTCGGCTTAGGCGAAACGCGCGTTACACGGCGATTGACATTGTCTTGGCGCCGAGCCAAGGCCAAAGCTCGGTTAACTTTGTGAGGAACGAAGACTCGACGACTTCTGCCTCGTCTTCCTGCCCTGTTGTATGCTACGAAGGTTTCGAGAATCTGTCGGAAAATTCTTGGAAAATAATCATTGGAGATACTCTCGATATCTCGTATTCACGGTAAAGTTGAAATTATAATAATGATTCGTTCTCAAATGTTTACGAAGCACATACGTGGTAAAGTAAAAAAAAAAAGGAAGAAAACTCTCATCGCGATGGTGTCCAATTAAAAACGGCCATTAAACTTTCGCAACGCTCTTTAACCCTTACCCACCCCGATTTCAATGATTACGATGACTGCGTGAGAAGGAGAGGAAGAAGAAGAATAAAAGAGAAATAAAAGGGAGGGGAAAAAAGACGAGGAAAATGGAGAGCCGCGGGAAGAAAATGGCAGCGGGCAAAGACGATCTTAAATCATTATCAAATCGCAACTTTCATCGTGATAGCGTCTGATGAAAAGCGATCATTAAAACTTCGCGATGATTGCGGCGATCAAGAAGAAAATGTGTAAAACTTGAGAAAAACAACAGGAGGAAAAATAAGAAGGAAAATGAGGAAGCGTAGTGAAGAAAATGGTGATGTGCAAAATTATTAAATGCAACTTTCATCGCGATGGCGTCCGCATAAAAACGGTCATTAAAATTCTGCAGCGATTACGATCATTAAGAAGAAGGATAAAAAGAAGAGAAATAAAAAGAGTAAGAAAAATAGGAGGAAAATTAATCAGGAAAATGAAAAGCCATAGCAGCAAGATGACGGTGTGTGGAAACGATCTACCATAAAAAAAGCCATTTATAAACATTCATAATTAGTTAAATCGAATGCTCGAAAACAAAAGGAAGTTTTATCGAGATGGCTATCGATCGTAAACTATTATTAAAATTTTGCATCACTCATCGATGCTTTACCTACTCGTAACGTTTACGACGACTAACGTAAGAAGAAAAAGAGGAAAAAAGACCGAAGAAGAAAAGGAAGACAAAATGAGGAGGAAAAATGAGGAAAAAAGACCGAAGAAGAAAAGGAAGACGAAAATGAGCAGGAAAAATGAGGAAAAAAGAAGAGCCTAAGGGAAGAAGGTGTCGGCGCGCGTTTCTCGCGTAATGACGCCGTCGTTGGCGCGTTTTCTCGCGGTGATTTTCGAAGACGCCTTTCGACTCGATTGCGCAAGGATGCAAAGGCGGATATAGGTCAAGAAACAAGATTGGTATCTGCCGAGAGCGGCGTGCAAGCATAACCGAAGTCGACTCGTTCGAGAACGACGACGGCGGCGGCGGTGGCAGCGGCGAGTTAAGCGGGCCGGCGTGTTGCTGCCGCGTTGCTGCCGCGTTGCTGGCCCGCGTTACTGGTCCGCGTGCACGACTCTCCTGCCGTTCGAGAGTCGTTCTCTCGGCGTGCTGTTCGAGGAGAGCGCACAGGGAGCTCACGAGCTTCTCTCCTTCGAACTGCTGCCGTCGTTGCTACTCCCTTGCTCCTCTCGTTGCTGCCGTTGCCGGTACCGATGCCGTTGCTGTTCCGTTGCCGCTGCTGCTGCTGCTGCTGCTGCTGCTCCTGCTGACTTTCTAACGTGACTGAGCGTGTTCGTAACTTATGGAACAAAGAAGCTCGCCTCGAAAAAAATATCTCCACACCACGGTGCTCCGTTCCGCAACCGTTTCTCTCCTCTCTTCGCGAATCGCGGTTTATGAGCGGACTCTGGTGTTCCCAAGCTCGACCTACGGTTCTTCAAATCGGTTTCTCTCATTCTCTTTCTTCTTCTCTTTCTTTATCTCTTTCTATCCTTCTCTTTGGTATCTACATACCACTTTACTATTAAGGGTACCCATGGCTTATAGTATAGGTTTATAGAATGCATGCAGTATTATAAAGAATGTAAATAGATTAGAAAACATGTTGGTATGAGATTTACAGGCTGATAGGGACTCGGTAAGAAAGGGATAAGGCTTAATAGGTGTTAATTAGTTATTTCGAAGATGCTTCACGCGTTCGAAGAAAAACTACGTTCATTTGTGTTTTACGATGGAAATGAATCGAGGTAGGAAAGTTGGATTTAGGTAAGAACGTTATAGATTACTTGTAAGTATTTATGTATATAACAAATACAACATATAATGAAAGAGGTAGCACCAAATTTGGAAATAATTTATATTTATTCGTAATAAAGTGTACACGTATAATTTATATTTAGTTATAATATCTATATGCATTATTATTAATATATTATCATTAATTTCCTCAAAAGCGTGTCCTTCGATTCGATAACTTCATTTCACGTACTTCCGATGGCCTTTCTCTCGATCGTCCTTTATTACGGTGAACTAGACAACCAGCGTCTCGAAATCGAGAATCGTAGCGAGTCCAAGCGGTCGTAGGTTGAATTTAAACGAGAAAGACGTGACGAGTCGCGAGCCAGTCGATTTCGAAGCAGAAACCTTCGTGCAAGGAGTTCGTAGGATCGCGTACGTTGTGTACACAAATCATATCTCGAGATAGGAGAGGAGGACGGTCTTTTTTTTGACATTTTTTCCCTTTTTCGTCGTCACACAAGGAAACGCACATCGACACGGGAATCGCATCTCCTTGACGATCGAGCTATCGGAATGTGAGAACTGCACCTGAAGAGTAAACCGACATGTTCGATGTTTACACGAGCCTCCCGATTTTTGTGTCAGGTATGTGTTTGCTCGTTCTTGACTCGTACGATTTCCGAAGTCGCGCGCTCTCGTACGTTGAGATACGTGAATACGATCGTCCTGTTCTACGGTACGAGCCAACGACGAGAGATGCCTGAGAAACAAGATCTTTGTAAATGCGAGGAATTTTACAGAATTGATATAAGCGAAACAAATTTTTATTTTTTTATTTTTATTAAATTGAACAGAAACGATAAAACATCGATATCACGGATTAATTTGGATTAATATTTAAATAAAAGACAGAGTGGATTTTATTTTCACTTTCGATACGAAGTGATGCCTTCAGCTACGAAAATTTAATTTGCTAATCAATCAACGAATCGCAATTGGAAAAACGTTATCTAAATGTACGTAAATCTAAGAAAGAATAGACGTTCGACGAGTTTCGGTCGGTTTCCTTCGAGTCTTATCTGCTGCAAACACATAACGTATCCTCGCGAAAGATATACGCGTCGGTATTGACTAGATTGCGACTCCGGCCAATGTCACATTGAGATTAGATTGTTTGCAATTACTCGCTTTTCGTATTTGCACGGATCATCCTCCCCGTCGTTATCGCACACGTAGCAGAGCTCAAAAATCGAGCGACCCGTGAAACTTGACTCTCTATCTCTCTCTTTCTTTCTCGTCCTAACCCATTCGCGTTTACTTCTTACGTAATCGGGGGATGAAGTTCCGTGGAATTTATGAAACTTGATAAAAAAAAAA
>JAIFRP010000006.1:5994820-6013222 GCA_032403825.1 Odynerus spinipes | reverse complement strand
CACCTTGTTTGACATGTCCTATCATTGCGTGACGTAGGACACATACATTCATAGACAAGGTGTTACCATGTCCCAACAGTTTAGGTCAAAACACGTATGGAAAGTCATAAGAATCGATTCTTTCGACTGCTTGGTAACATCATATCACATTATCTCTAAACAAGTATCCACTTCGAGTCTCGCAAGGTGGTGTACATACACAGAACGCACGGAAAAATGTAATTTTCACGAGACGTCAAAATGACTAGTTTTTATTGTTGTTTATTTTCTATAATTATATTCAATCTTTGTCGCGTCGGCCGATCTTTAGAGATGAACGAGCAAGGTATTTGTTTTCTAAATTAACAGTAAACTACGCGGTAACGTCAAATAAGTATAAGTATAGTACCAAATGAGGATAAGTGCAGTAACGGTATTTGTGAAACAACGAAATGCTTTTATAAAAATTTATCTAAGTTTTCTATAATGTATATACATATAAAAGATATTAATTCACTTTCAGACGACATGAATTCAGGAAATAAAAAGGCGGCAATTCCTTCCGTTTTAAAAGTTTCTTCTTGGAATGTAAGTTTTACTCCAAAAGATTAGAAATTGGACTCGACGATCTTTTCACAAATAAATTAAATAATTTCTATATTTCATTTAATATATGAAACATTGTATTATTAATTATACGTTCAGGACATGCCATTTTCCGGAATAATACGACAAAACGGCCAGTGGATAGGAACAGGATACGCTTTTTACGTTCTCGATCTTTTGAGCGATAAACTTAATTTCACGTATACTGTTATACCACCGACGGAACACATACTGGGAGATAGATATTCAGGAATTTTAAGCATGTTACACCAAAAGGTACAAAACACTCTTACAATTGGAAGAAATTACAAATTTATAGATGCGAATTGACAAAAAGCATTTTTGTATACATCCTTTATTTATCGTACAACGATCAATATAACGCAGTGATTTTTCAACCTGTATACCGCGAAAATTGTTAAAGGTCATTAATTTAAGTATTTCTGAAAGAAGTCCAAAGTATAAGTTTAAGTGTACTGCGGAAAATTAACTATAGGTTCAAATGTACCGTGAGATAAAAAAGGTTGAAAAACGCTGATATAACGTTTAGTTTATTGTTAATTAACAAAATTAGAATGATTAGTTAAAGAATATTATTAGTTAAATTTATTGTTAGTTAAAGAATTCTCCCTATCAGAAGGTAGACATGATTGCTGCGTTCGTGCCCGTATTAGAGGAGCTTCGAAATAATTATTTATTCAGCACGACATTGGACGAGCTTGAATTAACTGCTATAATGATAAGACCTCATGAATCCGCAACTGGTTCCGGTCTTTTGGCACCATTCGACAATACCGTTTGGCTTTTGGTTCTTACGGCCGTATTAGTCGTAGGCCCGACGATTTACCTGTTTGCTCTACTCAGGTTAGTGAAGGAATACAAAAATCAATTTAAAAAAAATAATAATATTGTATCATTTCACCCAATATTCCCGATAAATAATTTACACGTATGGGTCCAAAGTATCGTTAAATATTATTTTTAAAATGTTCGGTCGAAATTCATAGAACATTTTCTTAAAAATTTAATCAGAATGTTTTCTACATAGGTCAAAGCTTTGGAAAGATACAGAAGGGGAAAAATATCATTTGCCATCTTGTATGTGGTTTGTCTACAGTGCATTACTCAAGCAAGGATCAACAATCGTTGCCCAAACAGGTATATTGTGCGCGGGCGCGCGCGCACGCGTGTTTTATACTATGTATGTATATGTTCAAAACTTTCACAATTTTGGTATTACATAGTTTTTTTTACATATTATCATTATCTGCGCATGTTTGTAGACGTATATTCATAAGTATTATACATATAAATTTATACGCACACCTGTCTTAATATAGTAATAATAATAATAATAATAATAATTAATGACATTCAACACGACAGATTCAACACGAATGCTCTTTGCTACTTGGTGGATTTTTATACTAATCCTGACGTCATTCTATACCGCAAATCTTACCGCATTCCTTACGAAACCACAATTTACTCTACCGATTAACAACATAAAGGATATAGTGAACAAAGGATACAAATGGGTTACTTACAGAGGACGCGTAATAGATTTTCTTTTATCTCAGGTTGGATCTCCTGATGCAATTCCTAATTATAATACTATTTCAATATAGAAATACATGTATTAGAAATATATTTATTTATTGGTAATAATAGTGCATTCTTTCCAGCCCCATGCGACCGAGATAACATTATTAAATCAAACTAGATTTCGAGGAGAGTATATCACGATGTATAATGAACCATCCAACTTCATTTTTGACGCGATTGAAAAAAGTCGGTAAATTGCTATTAATGCCTATAAACGATGTTAATATGTAATAAGCAGAGTTAAATCTACAAAATACTTTTTATAAATGATCTCTAGAAAAGCTTTATCTCGGAGAGCGTCATTATTTTCAAAAGCTATTATTCGAGGACTATATCAATAAAACTCGTCAAGGATTGGAGCATAAGAAACGATGTACTTATGTCATCATGCCAGGAAGTATTCTCTCCAAAAATCGGGCATTCGCCTTCCCCTTGCACTCAACGATCGTGGATACCATGAATGAGGTGTAAGGCTCGCTAATCGTTGGATTCCTCAACCTTATCCTTATTTACTGTAAATACTATTTAATACTTTTTAAATCTGTTTTTTTGTTTGCAGGTTGCTTTCTCTCGTGGAAGCCGGTCTCGTCAAACACGTAAAACAAAGCGATCTTCCGCTTGCTGAAATTTGCCCTGTGGATCTTCAATCAACGGAAAGACAATTACAAAATGCCGACTTATTTTTAACGTATAAGGTCATTATAGCAGGATACGTTATTGCAATAATAGTCTTTATTGCAGAATTTGTTCTCAAGTATACTAATACTTGCACGCGGAAGAAAAAGAATAATAAAAAGCAAGTGACGAAGGTCAAAGATTTCGAAAGAACTTCGAAGCAAGATGAAAACTTAGAACAGTCTTCGCAAAGATCGCGCTTGTCGTTACCGTACGCTACTGTTAACGACAATCGGCAGAATAACGCCAGTATACTTAAAAGAAGCCCACCGCCATTGTACCAAAATACCGGAAGTACTTCTTTATTGGGAAAGCGGCATAATATTAACGGGCGTAATTATTACGTAGTCGTAAATGGAAGTGGTGATCAAAGACTGATACCGGTCAGGACACCATCAGCATTTTTGTTTCAATATGCTGCATGATACGTGTATATATATACGCGCACACCACAGACCACAATGTGCGTGCATTTTGTCACTTACGGCACGCCGGTATGAATTTGATAAGTTTAACGAAAGTTTTACCATATATAACATCGCAATTATAATATTATATAAAAAGTATACGAAGTAATGACGAGATACAACTTCTACGTATTACAATAAAAGGCACATGTATTTATTTTATGATCATGACATTTGGAAGTTTCCTAATCACGAAACTGTTTATGCGTACATCTATGTTATCTACGTACTTACGTACGTACGTATATTGCTGTTGTCAAATAAACACTATTTATTGCATGTAACACTGTTATTTTTAACATTGTTCTAAACATGTTCTAACATTTACTTCTTCCGATATATATATATATATATGTATATGTATACGCAGAAGGTGATGATTCTGGGAAGCAGGACGGGACACTGCGTTTTTTTAAGTTATGCTAGAAAAAAATAGCAGAGGCACTAACTTCCTATGTCCTTATTCTTGCGTGGATGCATCGATAAGTTTATCAGGTGAAATTGCACTTTTTTTAATGCAGCTCTACTTTTTCTTACATAAATTGATTTTGTCATTATTCTGCGCATAAAAGTATTAAATTAAGGTCATAGAGAAGACAATACTTTACGAGATAATCGAAAATCTCTTCATTTCGAATACGATTATATGCCACTCGATCATTAATAATCATTGCTAATTGCGTGGTATATGTATAAAAAAAAAACTTTATCACAGTTTCTACCGAATTTATATACTTCATTTTTTTATTATTAATATCTCTGCATTGAGTGTTTGTAAATACTTTCTACGTTTTAATATCTTTATTCTTTTTTACATTAAGAAAAATGAAGAGTCACAGTGCACATTCGTTCTGTCAAATTTAAATACGATATATTATATCGAAAATAGTTACATATTTTTTTATGATTTCGTCAACATTTTTTTTTAGTAATAATACGTATAGATACAAGATAGACTATTGAGAACAAGTCATTTTAAAACTAATGCGAAAAGTTAAAAGCATATCAACGTGAGTTGGTATAAAAAAAATTGTTAATAACTATATACTTCGTATCTCGAAATGAATTGTGTGCCTATGTTATAAGTAATTCCGTACAATGATCATGACGAAATTTTTATTACTTGTTCGTATATATATGTACAGTATTTTGTTAAAAAGTTGACGGTCCTGTATCGCACAATATTGCCAAGGAAATTCATCGGTACATATACGTATACCTATGGTGCATATACAAGGCTGTACACATGCATTCTTGTGCATGTCCTATTTTGTACACATACGAATTTTACATATATGTAAATGAGTTCACAGAATTGATCAGTATACATGCGCTTTTATATACAAGTACTTTATGCACGTGCATTTGGCAAGCATTCTATTTTATATAAAATCAGACTGAATATTATAACTTTATACCCTGCGCGATAAAGCGCAATTAATAAAAAATACTAAGTATGTATTACTGTCCAATAAATTTAATTTTTATCAATTGTCAGATTATTTACAATTAAGACACGCGATTCTTATGCCTCAGTTAAATGAACGATATTACTTTTTTCCAAATATGTTGACCGATTTTCATAATCTACGTTGTTCGTGTTATGTATGTGTATTTATACGTGTGAGCGCGCGTGTAACGATATAACGAATACATTTATTTTCAGTATACGAGATAAAATATACGGACGTAAAAAGTCGAAAGCACAAGAAAATATAGGCAGGAAAACGAGAAACACAAAATGCATCGATGCATACGTGTTTCGAATAACATACGCATCACAGAGCAATTATTTCTCATGTGATAACTTTCTGCTATTGTATAGAAAGTAATCTGGAATTCTATTCTAATTCGTTAACTAATCGATCTGACTTTAAACAGAGCTTATATAGATTCAATATCCTCTCACGCTAAATAAGACAGTCGCTCAAAATCTGCTTACTTGATTGCAAATTATGTAAGCAGATTATACATGCTATAGCCATGTGTAATCCCCATATTATTAATTAATGTTATGCCTTCAGGAAGGCACCGTTCGTGTACGTAAAAACGATACATCGTTCTTAGTCATAAAAATATGTGCTTGTTCTATCTAAGAGTACAGGAAAATATTACCATATCGTATCAAATGATATTACATGTCACAAACGTCGTTTTTTCTTTTTAATTGAAAACAAAGATAACGGTTACTAATAACTTCGTAGACTCTTATGCAAAGTAGCCTTTTTAATAGTGAAACACAAGGCCATGTAAAATGGATTGAAATAATATTCGCCATAAAATATCTGACAAAGTAAAACTAAGTGTTACTAAGCAGTTTACAAGTTCTTTGGTACGTAGCATTTTCCCATGCTATACTCTTAGATTTAACGATGCATATAGATATATTGATTCGAATTAGGTCATATAAAGCATAAACTAATTTATACAAGAATAATCGTAGAAACAACTGTGTATAAATATGGATATTGGACGCATATCATCTTGGTGAAATTCTGTATAATTTAACGTACGCGTATTACGCTGATCTGATTTCGTAATTTTTGTTCTGCACGTAATAACAGAGAATAATAAAAATTATTGTAATAAAATTAACAATCATTTTTGTTAAATAGTAACAACGTTTGATACACAATGAACTTCATCACAAGCGTTGGCTAACACGATCAGTAATTTTCGCATGCGTTGCGCACTCAATCTTACATGTTTGATCTAAAGTCTAATTCGTTATACTTTTTTTCGGAAACTTTACATGTGTCTTGGCAAACGTTACACTCTCTGTACTCAATTACTTTCTCAAACAATTAATTGTTTAAAATAATGTCTACAACATAAAGACATTAGGGAGGGAGGAGTATCCTGTTTATGAAGTAGTTGTTCTTCATTTTCTGTTAATCGTTCTAAAGCAGATGTGTATTCTTTATCAAAAACTCCTGAAACATAATCAAGGAAAAAGATAATTATATTAATATTATATTAAAATTATATTAATATACGAATAGTACGAATTACAAATTATTTTAAATCTGTTATGGAACAAAAATTCAACAACATATAATAAGCTTCCAGCCCAACTTAAATATTTAAGAATTTTTACCTTGATCAATATTTCCTCCACCAACAGCAATAAATGCCAAAAACAAAATATCTCTATAAATGGAAATTGGAGCTTCATCTTCAGACTGATTTTTACTTCTTTCTAAGGCCACTCTCCTTATAGGTTCTGTTAAATCATTGCAACGTACGTGCGATATTATTGTTTGCATTAATCTGAAAATGTTAAATTAATTAAAATTATAAACCACATTTGTTATTATTTCGTTTTACAGCATTGAAAAATATTACCTTAAACTAGGAGTTATGATTTATTACAGAAAATTTCAATTTTTAGAACATAAGAAAAATATTCTAGCATAATTTTATACTCCTTCAAATAAATTGATGCCAAAAAGTTAGTATAGAATCCCAATTTGGATACATGGACGTCTGCAGGTGTTGAATGCATAAACCAAGCAGATACAGCCTCTCCTGGAATCGCAAAAGTTCTAATCTTTTATTAAATGCTTTTATGCATAACATTGTACTGTGCAAATAATGTAGATTTATGATAATATAACTTTTATTTTAACCGATTTTCAAGGTACATTCCTACAGACGCCCATGCTGCTACAATAACAAGAAATGATGTGCACAAGTTCACGTGCCTATTTGATAATTAAGTTCACATAATGTAGCATGGATTATATCAAGAGCATAAATTATGTTTTTCTAAGCAGTACAAACATTAATTTCATGCATTATAATCTTCTGCATTTAAGTACAATTAGTCTAATGTAAAAAAGATATCGATAGATGTCTACAAAGTGACAGGTAATCAAATAAATGATATAAAAAGTATAATCTGCGTGTTCCATCACTTGGAACATTACAACTTCATGCTCTTGTATAAAAATAGTCATGTTTTCATTAAAATTGCAATATGCTTCTTATATACAGCCTGGTAAAAGTCAAAGAACTGTTAATACATGTTATATCGTTGATTCGCTATTGTTGCATGTTGTACCTATAATGCATTTTCAATATATAATTCTCTATAAATCCCTAGGAATCTCTAACTCCTAAAAAATTGCAAAACAATAATTATCCGAGGATCATTTTATCACTGCAATAGTAATATATAATATCCTTCTATACACAGTTTTATCTAAAAATAAATGTTATAAGTCAATACTTTAAGATGAATTTTTTAATACTATAATAAAAAAAACTAAATTAATCTCGATAAATGAATGACATCATGCATCGTTGAATAAAGAATGAAAAAAAATTTCATTTGGTAACAAATACAAGAGAAAAGAAGATAGTTGATTACTCCTACTATAAAATTTTACACATAGTATGATGGAAGCTGTCAACTCGGTACATTTACATCCAATACATAATTTTATAAGCCATGCTAATATCACACAAATTATAATGATTCTTACGTTCGATCTTCTGCAGTATTCAATTTCCATTGTAGATACATTGGCAATCGACCCATATGAATCCTTTCATTATCCCACATTGTTCTAATACTCACTGAATTAGAGTTGTTTGGCGATTGTTTGTTTTCATCATTGTACAACCAAAGATCAGAAAGATGACTTGATAAATTAATTCTTTCAAAATACCATATTAGATTCCAATATACTATTGGATGTTCTTCTATGAATATATGTCTAGTTAAACATATGTCACCTTCCTGACTCAATACACTCTCCAATTCTTTTCTTAAAACCAATGGATTTAAATATGGTATTGTGATTGGCTCTAGTTGTTCTCTTGGTTTGTCCGAAAGTTCGATTAAAGCTCCCATTAGAGGATCATTGTTTTGCTCATTTATTTTACATCTTAAGAAGCAAAAAACATATGTTAATAAACTCACACATATTTTGATCATAGTTTATTGTCTTATTCCATATTGACTTTTTGTACCTGTAATCTAATATAGTAATTGTAAGAAGAGGAACGGTAGCTTTGTCGCAATACTGACAAACTGTATTTAAATTAGAATCTTCTGGTTGCCAGCCTGCCATTATTTCTTCATCATAAAGTATTGCAGCACAATGGTGGCATCTACTAGCACTTGAAAGTACAAATTCAATAGCAGCACGTTCCTCTAATTCTCTAGAACCCTTGGGATATAAACATTCCCCCAGTTCATACAACAGATATGCATCTAAAGTTCCATCACCTATTTAAATAGAATGTAACTTATATTGTAAGAATAAAAATAAAAAATATTCAAACGCCTCCTTAGTCAGTCACATACATTAATATGACATACATGAGTTATTTATTGTATATACGTATGTATCTCTTATCTTTGCTACTAATTATTGTAACTAACTTTACACTTGATCTGATTAAGGAGGTGTGTGCACCTATTAGATCACGCACCAGACAATCTAGCAGACACTTCATTTCGATCTTGTAAAGATCCGTCTGTAAGAGAATCTAATGATTCGTGTGATACTCCATATCCCAATTTTTGATCACGTTCCTTAAGTTTAACAGGAGTACTTGTTGCAGATATAGCTTCTTTTATTTCATCAAATTTCTTAGCAACACTTGTTGCTGCTGATTTCAAGCTATTTAAACCACCCAATATAATTTCATTGGATTTTTTTCCAGCTAAACCTGATGGACTAAAAAAATTTATAGAATTATTGACAATAAAGGATACAAGCATATTATTAAAAATATAGTTTGGATGTATATTTTGATCCTATTAAAACGAAATAGTGCAAAATTACCAAAAAATTATACTTAAGCAATTTCAGAGCCTTTGGAAAAAGCATCGATACCACATACCTGATGTAACTGGACAGGCTAAGAGATTCGATGAGCTGATTTGATGATATTAATTCCTTATTTTTAGTAAATGCTAATCCACTGGCTGAGTATCGTCTACATTAATAAATGACAAGAACTCAAATATACATGCAAAATAATAATGAAAGCAAGATTAAATTGAATTTACAATGGAAAAACTAAGTGACAAAACTACATTACTTAACAAATTAACCACACAAAACAACCCAATTGATTTAATATAATACAAGCATTCTCTTGTTTACGCCATTTTATTTTTCATTATATTACTTACTATATAAATGTAAATAATATTTTTTATCATATACTTTATTTAAAAGAAAAGACAATAGTATATATTTCCATTAAAATTTTAAAATTACTCGAATAAATATAATTCAATAATTAGTGTATTATTTGATCAGTTATAATTATAATTACAATATTATCAAGCATATAGATCGTTTAACGTATACTAGAGAGTACTTGTACCTTTAATATAATTTTCTGTCTTACCCAAAGCTAAGTTTTAGACTGGATCCTAGGCTAGATAAACTGGATGTCACGCTGTCTTTCTGAGACCAAAGACTGCTTATTTCCAGTCTCTCTTTTTCTCTCTCCTCACCTGGTGGTGCTACCGAATGAGGCATTGTTTCACTCCTTTGTAAATTACCACTTACTGTTGTACTACTTTCGTCTACTGCTTGATGAAATGTTGCACTCCGTGGTAAAATATTACTGAAAATAATTTGCAAGTCTCACAAATAAAAAATAAAAATGTGATAAGCACTAATATGTGAATAAAGCAATTAATAAAGTATTGTGAACTATAATTATATGTCATATTTATAAAGTATTTGATCCTGATAGCATAGATACAGTAACCATGCCACATTAGTTGTAACTAAATGTCACAGAACTTTCTATACCTTCTAAATAAAAGTGGTCCACCTGGTCTTTCTTCAATCGTATTATTTAGAACCGTTAAAGTACTAGTTGAGCAATTGGAGTCATTTTCCTCAGAGGGTGATACGACTGGTGTTTCATCATTAATTAGAGCTCCCAATGGGTCATTTTCAGTAACAGGTGTTCGTACAGGACTCTTCAAGGGTGACTCAGTACTGCGTACTATTCTATACCAGCACCGTAACATAGTATCATCAATGCAAGCTTTTTAGAAGTATAATATGCAGATAGCGGTTATTTTTATACATGCATATGTCGTGCGTAACATAAATGGTACATAATCATCCTGTTGGATACATCCAAAACTAATGATAATTATTATTCTGATTAATACCTTGGATTACTAAAAGAGCGATTTAATTTCTCTGATTGCACCATATTCAGCAACGCTTGATCTTTTACTATACTGTTTTGTCTAAGAAGTTTTGCTTTTAACTCATATGATCCATATCCTGGTAAATCTGACACAGAACTCCCTTTTGTTGCTATTAAAAAATAAAGAAATTCAACATTTAGTAAACTTATGCAATATACATATTCATTGTAATTATTGATGACTCACAGTCGCTATGTGCAGCTTCTGTGTCTTGTGAATGACTGCTATCCAGACTAGACCTAGAAAGAGCATGTTCCATTTCTTCAGTTGTTCCATCTGTATTTATAAAATCAACATTGGAATTAAGTCTTCTCCTAGCACTTTTTCTACCAGCTTTCTTAAACAAAGCTGCACCGACAATAACATTTCGTAATTTATTCCACATTAATTGACTTGAATTTGTCATATCAGAAGGCCACGTTGCTTCAAGGACAGCCTGCAATAATAAAATAATATTTATAATGTTTAGATATGTATTTCTAATGACACATCTTAAATGATTTTTATTTAAAAGATAATGTACCTTGTTATAAAATCCATATGTTAATGCATTTGGCTGAACACCACTACGTTTCATATGAAATAATAACTTAACAGCTAATACCGGTTGTCCATAAACTCCACAAAGTTGCATCATAGCTCTATAACAAACCTAAAGACAATTGTAAAATTTATTTCTTTATAATGTTAAACTTGTGTAATTGTACACAATAAAATTTATTGTATGATATGCAAATTAAAAATGTATACCTCTTCCATAGGATCAAGATGTAATTTTTGCATTCGAACTAATAACTCATATGCTTGATGTAAAATTGCAGCTGGTTGACTGGAAACCTGCAGCATTGCTGGTAGATGTAAAAACCAGAGACTATAACAGGTTCCAAGTAAGCATCTAGCCCATCTGTCAGGCATTGCTGCCTGTGAATAAAATTCAATAAGACTGTTAATTTAGTAAGACTATCAAGTAACATCAAAATAAGGTTAAAGGCTATATCCTATTAATACTTGTTTGAAAAAGTACAATCAAATAATATATATATATCTGTCTTGCTTACCTGTTTACGAGCCATTTTTTGAGCCACTTTTATTTCATGTTTAGTCCTACGTGCCATTGGACTTCCAGGTATAATACTAAAAGCATTTAAAGCTGCATTCCTTAAATTAAAATTTTTTTCAGGTCTCATAAATTCAGGATTCAATTTAAATGTTTTATATGTAAAAGGTCCTTGATTTGGTCCTGCCTCAGGAGGAGGTATGAATACTGTACGTTCACTATGTTGAGATTCATCCAATTCCAAAAGTGTGACTACAAATTAAAAAAATAGGACATAATTATTTTTTACCTCATATGTTACAATCAAATATAAAGGTAAAAAAAAAAAAATAAAATAAAATAGCTACCATTTTCTTCCTCCACGCGTTCAGTACATTCATCAAAAAAAGCTAGGCCAGCCATATCCATATCAGATACAAAACTTCTTTCTTCAATGAATCTAAGAACAGTTATTGACAAATTAATATCAAAAGTAGAGATATATCACATATGCAAACAAATATATGAGTAAAGAGAAAAATATATTAATTGCAATTATTGTTGGCAATTAATATATTTTTTCCTAATATATGATTTACCTTATGAACATTTGAGTTCTGACAAGCATACTATAAAATTTTGCATGAGCCTTATCGCGACTTCTTAAAAATGCTTGCATATTAAATAAACTTGTTGGATCTGTTGATCCCACAGTAGGAGCCTTTGTTATTGGTAACAGGAAAGATCGATAGCCTTTTAAAATTGTAGCAGTGAATTTTAAGAAAGCGTCTTGTATTTCAAGCTCTAACGCTTGTTCTTTTTGTTTTTGTTGAAATTCTTTGTCTGCGCTAAAATCATCATAGTCTTCATCTAAAATATCGAATGTACATACACATTAATTATTTACATATATATCATAAAACATACATTTATATTAAAAATGTATTTAATATATATTAATGAGTAATTACCTTTCTGGGAGGAGTATGTTTTACCAAGAGAGATTAATTTGGAATAAAGATGTTCTAGACAATTTCTAAGTTGTCTAGCTGCCTTTTTGGGAAGTAATTTTACGTTCAAATATTTTTTGTCATCACAGATGGCTATATTATTTGTATCAAGATTTACACAATTAACATCAGAGGGTGGATCATATAAGTCAAAGAATCTGGAGTCAACACCAATTAAAAATGGTAATGGTGCATGCAAAACCTGCAAATAATATATTATGAAGACTTTAAGTTTAATAAATAATATATAATTGGGACTACTTTTTGAGTTAAATTTTAAATAAAATGTACCTCAGCTAAGCCTAATGGACAGAGTGGTATATATGGACATTGCCATTTAAATGGAAACAAAATCATTGCAATAGCTTCACTCACTGAAGTTAGCACATCAGGCCTTAATGAATGAACCAATATTTTTTGCTCTGTTAAGATTAGGAGTAATATCAATAAGCAATTATCAGGACCCAAATTGATTAATAATTGCCTAAAGCTGGCACCAGATCTAGGTAAAACTAAATCTTCTGGCTGAGTCAAGATTAGCCTGTTTTTAGTGCTAAGTTGCACAAGAATTCTTGATCTTTGTGGACTTGGAAAGGGTATATCACACAAAAAATAAGAAATATATTTTTCTATCGAAACACTTTGAGGTTTTCCATTGACCATACTATGCAGAAAGACTAGAAATTTCTCGAATGTATCAAAAAATGGCCAATGCGATAATATACATATTGACTTGCTGATATTTAATGATTGGCTGCTAGGATCTGTGAATTGTAATTTTGCCCATTGAGATATATTTAGCTTCTTAAGTATTCCATATTTTCTGAACATTTTTGCTTTTGGTTGATGAAACTCCTCCGTTAATTCAATACTATCAGCTGAAACGCACATTAAAAAGTTACATTTAAGATAACTAAAAATATATTCCTAATAAATAAATAAAATGCAGTTTTATACATTAGTTGCCAATTAGCATATGTAAAACTACCTTGTTTTCATGCAATCATGCTTAATTAATAGGAAAAAACTGAAATGTTAAGAAATTAGAAGATCATGTACCATTATTTTTTGTGTTTTCCTCAATATCCTTCATATCTAAATTTCCTTTATAACTTAAGGCTTCCGATGGTAATGTAAACTCCTCATAAAATGTTATAGCCGAACCATATATTTTTTGTGCAGCATCTGCGACTGTTAAGACAAATGTTGAAAATAATGGCTTAGGTTTGCAGGCCATCTTTGGCCAACATTCTATAGTCGCACCCATAGGTAAACAAAACATGGCAACAGAATTTGGAAAAACAAAACTGTTATAATCAGTCACAGGATATTTATAAAGTATTGCTGGCTTGAACGAGATGAGATTAGCACGGTTCATGGATTTCTTGTAGCATAAAAATACGTCACTACCCAACATGCCCTTATTTAAATTTTTATTAATGACACAAAATGCATGTGGAGGACTTTCTCCTTTGTTTGTCAGAATAACACATATATCAGTAACAACAAGAGAATTACAAGGCATCTTCTGACTGGCCCGCCTATATGTTACAAAAATTTTTGAAGTAGAGTTGTTTACATTTGCAACATGTCCTTTAGGAGTTTCTAATACAATTTCAGCATCCTGCATTATGCGCTCTTTTCCTTCATATATTACACCTTTAAAGATACATTATCGTATTTAATCTAATATCTACAAAAAATTATTTAAATCTATTAATAATTTTGGAATCATAAGCTTACCAATGTCAACCAAAGGTGGCTTGTCTCGTCCTCTCCTATAGCATAAATAACATTCGTTTGTTCGTAAGCTACCATGATTTAAGTCAGCGGGGAGACCTGATACTGTATATTCTAATAATGTATAGCCTTCAGGACAATGTTCACCCAATGCTGGAAAAATTACAGCGAGATCTGTAATAGGTGGTTGCATATGTATATCTTTTAAATGTGTGCCCTCTTGACACCAATCCTCTAATTCATCATTGGCTTCATTTTCTCCTATGAGATCTTCACTGTGACCAGGTAAGCCAGCAACGACAAAGTAATCCGCTACTCTTCTTTCATCCATGATAAATTTACCTCGGTAATTAATTTTTTATATATCTAAAAGAAAATATATGTTATTTTCTATGGCATTTAAAATATTATAAAATAACGATAAGTAAACTTATTTTTGTACATTTATATAATTTTTAAAAAAGATCTTTCATTAATCATCTGTACGTTTAATTATAGTCATTCCAATATCTCTTTAAGTAATAAAATCATTTTTATGAAACACTTCTTATAGATATCTTGTTACTTTAGCCTTGAAGAGTGTATTTGTCATTAAAGTGATTGTAGTACTATCTGCAAAAATATAATAATACATACAACGTTATATGTATATATTATATATATTATGCGTGTGTAATCTTATATTCGTGTAATAAAAATTGCACAAAATTAAAGTTCAATTTCATACAGGAGTCATAGTAAACTAAATTCAAAAATTTCACATCTAATATCATGTTGGAGTATATATTTTTTAAATACAGTTCTCATAATTATGAATAAAATTCACGTATGTTTGTTTAATAAAAGAAATGAAAATTTATCTATTAAATTGTCTCACATCTCAAGCGAGACTTACGAAAATTAGTTCAAAATACAATACCATTAACGTAAAACGTACAAAATTACAATACCATCGTCACAACTTCACACATCCAATATAATTATTGGAGAATATTAACATAGATCGCAGTTAAAAAGCCAAGTGTTTCTGTTTATGTTTACGTTTGGAGTTATCAGAATTGGATTTGAAACGTACTTTTAAAATAAAAGTCAGGTTAGACGTTACATGCGAGTTATACAAAAATATCGTTGAGCAAACACTGTTGCTACCAAACAAGTCATTAAAGGGCGCCCTAACGTTTTATCTATTTCAACAGCAAAATACTCTTGACAGATTTCACAGGATCATGAAGTATAAGCGAGATTTAAAAATAAAATGCTCGTCTTTCGAGTAGCTATACATCCTCATGGGCAAAATGGCTGTATGTTGATCTAATTTGACAGTACTACGACGGGCATGATTCTTTCACTGTGCAAGATTTGTAGATAAAACTATAGTACATACTTATGCCGTTGGATGCTTCGATACGTAATTAAACATTTGAGATTGCGTATATGTCGTTGTTTTCGATTTATGTAAAACTTACTGCGAAAAAAAGATCCGGATAATATCAAGTTGACAAATTAAAATACCGGAACTTTGTCTGTACACATTAATTGTCATTGTACAATTCATCGTTCCGCATGTCATCAAATAGTTTAATTGCCATTTTTTTTATTTTGCATTGTCAATGAAACCATGCGTATTTAGAGGGTAACCAGGTAGAGTATTTCATATAACGCTTTCCCTTGAAACTTTCGACTTGTATAAATGCAATTATGTAGCCTTTATCCAATAAAATTACTTATAATCTAGAGTAACTGTATTTATCAGGGAAATTTCGTGTGTTGTATTAGAATCGAGAGTTCAGGGGAAACAAGATCTCGAACTAAAATCAGTGGCGAACGAAGCGCCATCTAGTAGAAAATTGTGTAAGTTTCGTCGATTACGGCGAAATGTACGACAACGGAGTAGTAGCAATATGTATAAATATGCAGAAAAGTTGATTCTTATACTAGAAGGAGCATTACAATTTTTGATCGATTGGGCATGTGTAGTGGGCCATGATCCAAAAGAGATTGGGACAGTATTCTAAATCCAGTTTTTTTACCCATGTACGGACATAAATAGTTACTAGACCTAGTGAGACAGGAAGTAGGTGGCGTACGAGTAGCACGACATTCGGGTGAGAAGAAAGCTTGTCTTTCGCAAGCCCTAGCGAAAGAGAGGCTTGAGCCAACCAAAGAAGAATCAAGAGCTTTTCCTACACTGTAGGCAGGCTGTGTAGCAGATTCCTCACAAAAGTGTTTTCTCAAACATATTACTAAATTAATCGAAACTTTGACCGGCAAATATGATTTAGTGAAACCAACATTTAAACAACATTAATAATTTTCAACGGATTAACGAAAAATGAAGAAAGAACAATTAGTAGAACGTACAACGCACAATGCCTTTAGTTTTTTATTTTATGCGCGCTTTAAGGTCACGCAGTTCTGATTGGTGCTGATTTTTAGCGCATCTATGGCGATCGCACATTGGCTGGCGCTATAGTACCTAGAGGTATCAACTTTGCTATAGCGACTAGGATATCCAGTTACCATTGTAAGTAATCTGTCGATATAAAACCTTATGATTTTATATTTATTATACCTCATGTGCTACATGAAAAAATTCAACTTCTATAAATGCAGAAATTTTAATATTTTTTATAAGATAATATAAAGTCAAGAAAGATAGAAGAAATTATTATTTACAAATTATATAGAAGTACAAACTTAATCAACAAATAGTTTCATAATTAAAATATACATCTTATATACGTTTTACTACGTTCAAGGTGACTAAATGTACGTTAAAGATGCATATTTACATGACATAATTTTAACTATAATTTAGAACAATACATTTTTATACTCGACTCGAAAATCATTAGATTTTAGCAAGAGCTTATCAGTTTTTAAAAATTAAACATGTTTCTAATAGCAAAAATTAAATTCCAATTATATAATCACGTCTAGCAATAATAACAATCATAAATTTATATTATTAAGAATTTTAAAGTTCAAACTGAGTATTGGTACCGTAATGCAGCGACATCTTTAAGATTCGAGCGCCTATAAGTCAAATAGAAAATGCTGACATTAGATCATACGGTACTAGTAGTAAAGGTCAACGATTACAGATACTAAATATATTTTACACGGAATAAAACGTTTATCAATTATCAATTTATCGTTAACTAAATTCTCTTTGTTATATAATATGATTTCAAAATATAAATAACACCGAACAATAAAAAAACGTTTTACCTCGATCTATTTAAATTCTTAACTTATAGAAATCATGCAAGGCGATGGTGAGTTGTAGAATTAAGAAAAATAAAAAACATATATATATATATANCACAAATGAACAAGTATTCATTTTATTTGATATATATGGCATAATTTCTGGCTTATAATACGTTACGCCAAAATGTCCGAGTTAACTATATATAAACATTGAAGCGTCACCGTATAATGGCGCTCTGACGTAACATCGTGTTACGTCAATCTTTGATTACAACATACAAGAGGGGTTGTACACGTGGGTGCTCTAGTTCTCCGAAAAGAGTGGGAGTAAGGACGCGAAGTCCAATGGTGGTGTAACGTCAATAGAAGAATCCTTTCTCAGATTGGTGGGGATTTTATCACAAAGGGGGACAAACATTGAACGCGAGGCTCATTCTTAAAGCGAATGAAAATGACGAGAATAGGGGTGACGATGAAATTTCATTGTTTTCGAAATCACAAGCGCCTTAAACACCCATTATTCTTCGGAGGCAATCCTACGACAAAATTTACCTAGCCAAATTATGCTCGGAAACGCATTCAAATCGTTACGGAGCAGGACGCGTTGAAAGCATTCAAAGGTCAAGAGAGCAGAGCTGGTCTTACGCCTACGCGGATAATATAAAAGCTCCATCATGAATATGCTCTGATCTGTGTATCTTCTATAAGTAGGGTAGAATTCAATGAGAATAGAGTAGGTAATAGTGACGTAAGAAAAATGTATCCAGCAGCTTTGTGGATTCGATTAAAGGAACAAAAGGTTCTTGGATTATCTTGTCAACGAGTTCGACGTATTGACCGCTCACGATTTTATCGAGAAAGAATAAGGAAAAA
>JAIFRP010000006.1:5903064-5994800 GCA_032403825.1 Odynerus spinipes | reverse complement strand
GGGGTGCTCGATATGTCTGGAGGAAGGATAAAAGTGCATTAAAGAGGATTTACATTTTTAATTTTGTATTTTAGATTTATTCATCGGTTTATAGCCCACGCTAAACTTCCTGTTCACGCTATCAGCTTTACACGTCAATTTTAGATTCTTTAAATAACGATGATAAATTATTGTTTTAGAAATCATAATGAAGGAAAGGTGGTGGGAGGCTACGGCGCCTGCGTAGAGCCACCCCTATCGCTATACCGACGTGCAAAACTGATTCCCGTTCATATGCTTCAACTTACCCATAGACATAATCAGAATAATTAAAAGCAAGTATCACAAAATAAATCGGTTTTAGCGTTTACACTATCGGTTTGGCTCATAAGCAAAATTAAGAGAAACATGGAAAGTGTAAACGCTCGTTATTCGGTGTTTAAAAAAAAATGAATATAGCAAAAGTAAATGAACCAAAATGTTCCTTACGATATATTTTCACAATTCACATATGTATATGTTTGACTCTCGATTTAATCCAAGTTCTTCGGTCGCGACAACGCGATTTTTATCGTGCAACGACGGACATGATATCTACTCGAAGCAGGTATCCTTAAAAAAAAGAAAGGGTGCCAGAAATCAAACGTCACATCAGTGCGTACGCATAAGAAGGGAGTTGGGTGGGGTAAGGATACTCGACGTACGTACGTACGTACACACACGTGTACATACATTACACAAAGAAGACCGTAGCGCTGTTCAATGTACGAGGGCGCTACAGTTGGTAGGGGTGACCCATGGAGTTACCACCATGGCGAAATCGACTGAACGGAAGAAAGCGAAATGGCGGTAGATGGCAGGGGTGATCGCAAAAGGAGGGGATAACCCCTTGATTTCGCTGAATAGGGGTAGCAGAATCGCGAGCAAGACGGAGAGAGAAGTGTAAACCCACGAAGCACTGCTACCCGTGTGTCGCACTAAAATGTGACTCGGGGCAGCATCGGGAACCGTGTGTGTAGAGAGGGAGGGAGAGCGAGCGAGAGAGAGAGAGAGAGAGAGAGAGAGCAAAAGGGGAAGCAAATACAAAGAGAGGGAGTGACAGAGAGAGGGAGAGAGTACGTACGTTCGAGTAAGAAAGACAGAGAGAAAGGAAGCGAGTGGGTGAGTGAGAGAAAGAGAGAGAGAGAGAGAGAGAGAGAGAGAACGAGGAGAGGGTAAGCGAAAGAGAGAGTAAGGGTGAGAAAGAAAGTTGCGTGTGCCGGAATTTCCATTAGTTTAGTGAAACTAGCAAGAAAAGAGAATAGCAGAGGAAACGGATTTAGGTGTACGAAAGAGGAGAAAGGTGATTGGACGCTTGGTGCTCGATCGGCAGCAGCGGCTCTTGGGAGAACGCGATCGGTCCGTCGCGTAAGAGAAACTCTCCAAGATTAACGGCTGTCGCTGTCAACAATACATATCATTTTATCCTAGTTTGCAGAAGAACGATCTTCGCGTGAACAAGAAGAAAACGGTGATCGTATAGAGTAAAACGAGAAAGAAAGAGAGATAGAGAATAGTGCGTGACTTCGGAGGAGTATATATTGCAAATTATAATAAAGATATATATATATATATATATGATATATGAATATATATGTATATACATACATTCGCGTATCGTATAACGTAATATTATTGAAAAAAAAAAGAGACGGTGGTGTGCCTGGCTCAACGAGCATCGTGGTTATATCTGTTGTTAATTATTGGTCAGATTCTTTTCGAGGAAAAGGGCAATGTCAGGTGGTGTCGGTCGAAAGGAAGACAAAGTATTGATAAAATAAGTCTATGTCTGCGACTGCATCATCGGATCGGAGCCTCCACGATCGTTATTATTAATTCTGTCATTGTGTGCAATATTGCTGTGGACTGTGATTCTTTTTACCGAAAAAAAAGGAGTTGTTGTCATCTTCTGCGAGGAACGATCTACCAGCAAGGCAAGTGTCATCAATGATACCATCTCTCTCTCTCTATATATCCGTTCTCGATGACTCAATGACCGATAAAACTCGCGACACGGGGTAGTTTTACGCTTGGCAAACCTGTGTGTCTGACGATTTCGCTATAACATATTTTCATTATCTAGTATCTTTCATTTATATCGTGTCATTGCAACGTGTTTTATGTATTATCGATGTTTTTTTATGATTTCTAAATTACGCTTATTTGGTCGATACATTATTTACGATAGGAATGAAATATTTAAGCTAGATTATCTGATAATGCTCGAGCGCGAGTTGATACAAAGAGAAGATCAAAGAGATCTCTATGTTTCGTAAAGGGCGGGGTAAATTTGACGTCGACGAAAGACCGCATACGGACTTGCCGCGGCAGATCAATGTAGAAAGCAAAAATTTTGCGAGCACCGTTTTACCTTTCCTCTTTTTTCTAGTTATTTTTATCGACGTAGCTGCTTACGTAAAATAAAAGATACGGTGGCGCGTGAAAAAAGAGAGAAAATCGGTTTTAGCGATATCTTCTAGTGGCCGAACGAAATTTTTCGAACGTTATATCAGGGTAGAATGATTTTTATATAAATAGCCCTTCGTCCGAATCTCCGATAGAAGATTTAAAATATTTGCTCGACTAGCCTTGTATAATTTATCGTTTTTATATAAAATAATAAAAATTGTTTTTCTTTTATTGTTTTCGTTAACTCCTAGATCCAGTGCCGTTTATTTTATTCGAAATAAACAAATCGTGACGTACATACATAGTTTTCGTAGATACCGGCAGCATTGCCGCTGATCGATCGTTCTGTAGGTTTCAGGGTTATGTTATAAGGTCTCTTCTTTCTCGACGAATGCAGCTTTGAGTTTTTCAAGCTAACAAAGTGTTTCCTCTTCTTCCCGTTTTATATCGATTATACATATGAAAATTATCAAGAAATTATTGTATTCGATTAATAACAAAAGCAGTACTTCAAAATTTAGAGAAAAAGAACATTAATTTTTTTAAACATTATATTCGTTGATCGTGAATCAAATTGTTGATTTATTTTGCGATAATACAGTCAGTGTAATATAAGCGTTTTTGGAAGATATATATATGTATATACACAATTAATTATTAAATAGAGACCTCGTTCGTATAATTATTTATTATGAACAATAATGTCTACGATGATATACTCTAGCCTCTTTTACATTTAGAAAAGTTTGCGATACGATATGCACATCGGTGTTACACAATTGACGCATCCTTGTTTCGTGAAATGCATTAGCTATATATACAATGTGCTATTGATATTACCGGTTTCTTCGTAATATCTCATATATGCCCCTCTTAGGCTCGCATTAAAGTCTCCTGGAAACATTTCTTTTTTTCCTGATGTCTGATTAATCTTCTTTTTAAAATTTTTATTTAATTTTGTAATAAAAGTAACAATCGTCCGATATTTATGATTATTAGCTTTAGAACGTACTGTACTAACGTATTTTATTTTTGTTAAACGCAGCTTTCAACTATAATATCGTGTTTTGTGAATTTTAGAAAAATGAAGCTCGACTTTATGGACCGGGAAAAGGGCTTGGAGCTCTTCGGGAAGTTGATAAGAACGAAAAATATCGATAGTCTTCAAGGTGATCAATCGAAAACTAGTCCAGAGACATTAAGTGCGGCCGACTCAAAGCAGAAATTACAGGTAAAACGATCGCCCACCCCATTTTCACGCTTCGTTTCTTCGGATTACAAATTAGTCTATCGAGAGGTCAGATTAGTCAAGTGATTTCATTAATTACGATAAATGAGCACAATACAGCAAATTAAATTCGATGCATTAGCATGACGAAGGAAAAAGAAAAAAGGAAAAAAAAAGAAAGACTGACGGCAAATTTATAAATAGTTCTAAACTGACTTCTCGAGCTAATAGATTCTGAGACCTACATCCTCACTGTGAGATCTATGCGCCGTGTGGGAGTACGTACATGCCATTCGCACCAGTATGTATCGATCTTGGTTATTTTGAATTGAATTTTTATGCGAATAAGCAAATGCGTATACCGTGCGTGGTTTACTTTGAAATTTCTATTTCCTGTTGCACTCGATTTGCACGAGAAGATCCATTTCTCTTAAGGCTGAGAATAACGGAGTAGTATAAATATTTTAGAAGTGCCTGACTACTCTGGACCTGACGTCTTTAGGAGTTGGCTCCTGCGTCGGGACGGGGATGTATCTAGTCGCAGGAATGGTGGCACACAGCGTTGCTGGACCTGGCGTCGTTATATCGTTCATTATCGCCGCTATTGCTTCCATTTTCTCTGGTAAATAATAAACTCACGGGAAAGGAAGTAGGTAGTTACGCTAGAGGAAGCTAAAAATGGCCTATTAGCTTTAATCGCCTTATATCCATTTGCAGGAGCATGTTACGCAGAGTTTGGAGTACGAGTGCCTCACACGACTGGCAGCGCTTACATGTACAGTTATGTGACAGTAGGTGAATTGATAGCATTTATTATCGGATGGAATATGGTACTCGAGTACCTGATCGGTACGAGTGCCTGTGCCTGCGCCCTTAGCGCCTGCTTAGATGCTTTATCAAATGGTGCTGTCTCCGGAGCGATAGCCAACAGCGTGGGTACAATATTTGGTGAGTAATGGGGAGAACCAACGCCTCAAAGACGTAAAACATGATATCGAAATCGTGCTCACGACAGACACTTCCTCCTCCGATCTCCGATAATAACCCATTTCTTTTCTTCACCTTCCATAGATTCTTCACCCTGAAATTCATTACGATCTGTCGGTATCACGCGTCCTTGAAGAAAGAAATCGATTACGTCGAAGAACATAGCTATCTACGTTGCCCTGAATACGTTCCGTCATGAAAATTAGGTACCTCGCTCGTCTTGACCCCCTTTTAATAATCAACGGTATTACTTATATAAACCCAAATCAAAGGAAATATATTTCGAGCGTAGGTATTCGTAAAGGGTCGGTAAAGGATTCATAAAGTCACGCTTTGAAACTGTAACTTCGTAGAAAAAGGAAAAGAGAAAAAAGCTAGAAGGACCGCTATTAATAGTAATTCCGATCATTGACGATCGTCGCTTTAACGTGCCTCGATATATGTAGGTAGTTCGAATCGTTCGAAGTCGAGAGTATATGAAAAGAATAAGGTTACTCCACTTATGTCCGATTCGAGGCTTACACTCGACCGCGATCTGTAGGACGTAATCGTGGTTATAAAGTAAAACACGTGCCCGGAATCACACGTGTGCGCAGTAACATCGATAGACGTAGTAGGTAGGTGGAATTGCTTTAGCATGCAACTCTCCGTACATAAGCATTTCCACGGATGTTCTAAGTCTCCTCTTAGCCACCGAACTCGTATTATAGTCGAGGTGCAATCGAGTTAGTTCACTCACATAGTTGCAAATCGTAGCGCGAGAGAGGAGGGCGGAGAGGAAGGAGGAAAGGTGGCTAAGGGGGATGAACGACAAAGGGATGCATGGGACGGGGCGCTTGCGCGGATCTAGTTACGGCACCTGTGGACCTCATCGATCCGAACTTACTTCCCAAACCAAGCACACACTCTGAGACTTTTTGACCTATCCACCTATGTCACAATGAGAGCTTCTTTTTTCATATCCACCTTCTTGCTATCCTTTTACTCCTTCTTATCCTTTTTCCCTGTCTCTCATTGAGTAGCTCATCAGCGAGAATAAATTTATTTCATTCTTTGTATAGGAAGTATACAGGGTGGTCCACGAAGCGTCTTCAGCTGTTAGATTATGTATTTTGTTTCTAGTAATCCGATTGGAACTTTTTTTCTATAATATGGTTCAAAGAGAGTTTTAAGATGATCATAGTAATTTTGTTGTTAACTCATTTTTTAAAGAATTTTCAAGGTCACCAGTTTTTTATATTTATATCTTTAATTCTTTTACACTTATCTTTTAGCGGATATTGAAACCAGAGTCGGACATTATTCAAATTGTTTCGAATAAATATTTATCTCAGATAATTATCTGAATGAATTTCGTTTAGTCGAATATTCCATCCGAATAAAAATTATTCGTTCCTTACGTTATCCGGATATATTTTTATTCGATTAAAGATTTATTCGTTCGCGACGAATAAAAGCTTATTCGTTATTCTTATTTGTTATTAGCCATTTAAATAAAACTATACCCAACACTGATTGAAAAGAATTAGATAACTATCATAACAATTTTTTTCCATATGAACCGAAAATGTTATGATAAAGTGTTAATTGAATTTTTATTTTCTTTTTCTCTTGTACTAGAACGTCCACCGGATTTTCTCGCCTTCGTCATTACTATACTGATGATGTTGCTGATGGCAGCGGGCGTTAAAAAATCCTTGGTGTTTAACAACGTGCTCAATGCAATTAATCTCGCAGTATGGGTTTTCGTTATGGCAGCTGGTATGTTCTATGTTGACTCGAGTAATTGGTCCGAACACAATGGATTCCTTCCCTATGGCTGGAGCGGGGTAAGAACGGAACGAGTGGTCTAATATGTATTTAAAAAAGAATAGCGTAATAAATAATTTTTATTTGTGAGAACTCAAAACTGTTATTTAGGTTTTCACGGGAGCAGCAACATGTTTTTATGCCTTCATCGGCTTCGACATAATAGCGACCACCGGGGAAGAAGCAACAAATCCTAAAAGAAGTATTCCTCTTGCGATAGTTTCATCATTGATTATCATTCTCATCGCTTATGTTACCAGTAGTATGGTGTTGACCCTTATCGGTACGAACGTGTGAAATACGCCAACGTAAACTTTATAGATACGTTGGTAACTAATATTTATTATTGTTTAACAGTTCCATACGACGAGGTAGATCAAGACTCCGCGTTAGTCGAGATGTTTGGACAAGTTGGTGCATATAAATGCAAATACATTGTGGCTGTTGGTGCACTTGCTGGTCTCACTGTTTCCATGTTTGGCAGTATGTTTCCAATGCCTAGAATAGTTTACGCCATGGCTCAAGATGGCCTCATATTTCGGTAAAAGTTATTTGTTTGCCTCGGAAAAATGTAAAATTTAAACTAACAATAACACCGTTATTTCTAATTATATTTATCATAGATCTCTGAGCCAGGTATGGCCAGCAACTGGTACTCCAGCATTAGCGACACTAACTTCTGGTCTTTGTGCCGCATTCGCAGCATTACTAATACAGTTGGAAGTTTTAGTGGAAATGATGTCCATTGGTAAGACACAAAATCGTTACGTTTTATCAAACAGCTAAATCACTTGTTTATTCGTATACTTTAATAACATGATAGCTTGTATACCATACAGGTACCTTATTAGCTTATACTCTCGTATCAACCTGCGTCTTAATATTACGATATCAACCGCATACGACAAATTTAGTCGAGCTTCTTCCGCAAAGTCTACGTACACCATGTCGCTCACCCACAAAAGAAACGCAAGGAAATGGGCAAGTAACGTACGGAAAAGAACTCAGACCAGATCAATTGACTACTGCGCTAAACTCTGTACAGGTAGCCCAATCAGAACTTTTGACTACCAACAATGGACAGCGAATTATGGTAAGTTATGTATATCAACTTTAACGCGTTGAATGCTACATCGATTTTGTCCAAAATCGAAAGTCTTCTCATTTTATTGATAATATTTTTCAAAATGCGATAATCATTTATTGTTTCAGGTGAGACGCGTCAGAAGGTGCAATAGTTCCTCTCCAGATTCTGACGACACTTATGGCGCGGAAGAAGACGATGTCGGTTTGGGAAAGGATGATCAATATTTAGTTAGCGATAGAACGGAAAACAAATTTTACGGTAGTGTTCACGCGGCAGCAGCTGCTTCAAGTTGCGGAAGTACGCATCAATATCCTGGCACTACACCAATCATAGGGCCACCTTTAAATTATTTGCAACGTCGGCTGCAGGTAATGATTCTTTGGATTGAAAGAACGTATCGCGTAAGCATTTGCGAGAACTTATAGTTTAAATAAACATCTTGTTTAGGCTGCACAATATTTGTGTCCTGCCATATTTCCATGGGTAGATAGAGGACCTGCCACCGAAGCGTCAGGTCACTATGTCATGAAGTTAGTCGGTATCTTGTACTTGTTAATTTTGATCTTCGATCTTATCATCGTATGTGGAATGGGTAAGTAATCATGTATAGCGTACTACCTACACTTTGTTGTATCACGTGTTGTTGAAAAAATGATGACTCTTTTTAATTCCAGGTAATATGGGCACTTTTACAACGATACTGTTGTTCGTTTTCCTCTTCGCTATCATCGGAGTACTTTTGGCTATCAGTAGGAAACCGCAAAACAGGTTAGAAAATAGCGCTATCAGTACATTAAAATTGAATTATGATATAAACAGATCTAACATACTTTTTATTACGCCATATTTATTATATTTTAGAAATACTATAATGTTTACTACACCCGGATTACCATTTGTTCCGGCCATTGCTGTAACAGTAAACATTTACCTCATCTTCAAACTTAGCATCTTGACTCTAGTTAGATTTACAATATGGATGATACTTGGTATGCCATTCATTTTATTATACTTTTAAAACTCAGCCTATGTAAATTAGGAGAACCCGACTATTACGTAATTTGCTTTTCAGGCTTCATTATGTACTTTTATTATGGTATTAAGCATAGCAGTTTGGAAGAAAGCAATGTTCACGAGAACGTTGACGTTGTTGTCAGTGATTGTACAACGGGAAATATTGAGTTAACAGTTACCGACCAACAAAGACAACAACAACAACAACAACAGCATCATCAAGCTGCTTATACGAACCCAGATCAAAACATTTATGGTGGGCAGCAGCTTGATGCATTCGGTCAACCCGTTTTTGGGAGTACGAATTTCGGAGGCACGCCGAATTATACAAATCAATCGCACAGTCAGCCGGCGGGCACTGCGCTCTTCGTTCAGCAAGAAAGCTTTCCAACATGGGACGATTGAAAAGTATAGAAACACGAACGCCTATAAGTATACCTACATAATATGGATATTATATGCCTGACATATGCACGAGTCTGGTATCAAAAGCCCGTCGATACATTAAAATCTATCGACGAACACGAATCGATTCGTAGTATCGTTTGTTGGAAATATCAATTTCTAACTCTGTATACTGACGACGATCGGTGGAACAGCAACCAGCGAATTATAACTTACGTATGTACCTTTTTCGTTGTTCTTCAATCTTTCTTCTTCTTCTTTTTATTTTATTTAAGTAAACTTTGCGTGACAACAGCCTGGAGCGATCACTTCATACAATAATTGCGAGTGCACTTGAAAGAATAAGACTTGAAATTAAAACGACTGGCATTTGCTATCTCGTTTTGTCTCTAAAGGAGTAAGGGAAAGAAGCTGTGGAGTTTATCTTTTTCTCCTTTTATCACTCTTCTCTCTCGCTCCTCTCTCTCTCTCTCTCTCTCTCTCTCTCTGTCTCGCTCTGTCTCTCTCTTTCTAACTCACTCACTCAATCTTTCTTCTTCTCACGTGTCGAAATAAAGAAAAGAATTTTAGATTACATTTTTAAATGAGGCGTAGAATTTCTTAAGATTAAATTAAATTCAAATTTCAATTAATTCTACAGCTATTTGCTATTTTATCGGTCGTCGAAATAAAAGTTTGATTTCGTCCCGAAAAATGCAATTTATACGAGGTTGTTGATAAGTTATTATATGTAATAAGAGGAAAGCAGAAGATCCTCGACGATCCTATTAAATTTCAGAAAATCGATAGAAATTATTGTAGAAAAAAGGAACTGAGAAAAGAGAAAATAATTTTGAAGTCGGAGAAATAACGCGTCGTGAATATAGCCGGATCGAAGTCGCGTTAGCTGAGAGTAAATTTTAATTACTATAGGCATGTAAGTTAAACATTATTAATTGATATAAGTTAGAGGATGAGAAGAAAACAGAATCCAGATAGTATGAGAGCAAAGTGAAAGTAAAGTAGAGGAGGAATGAAAAATTGGAGGGAGAGCAGAGAAAGTGACTGAATGAAGAGAGATAAATAGATAGATAGGCAGAGAGAGAGAGAGAGAGAGAGAGAGAGAAAGAGAGCAAGTAAAAATAAGGGGGGAGTGCGTACGTGTATTTGAGAAAGAATGAGCCAGTATAAGTGTGTGAGTCAATGAAAGAATATACTTACAAAACTGTCTTGCCTAAATCTAGTCTTTCCCAAAAGAAATGTAACGTAGCTTATACTAATCCTATATCTAAGCTTAAAGTACTTACATACATCTTACCTCAAAATGATTCGATTAAATTTAATTTACACACAATTTGTATAAATATAAATTATCTAGCAATCTAAGCGCGTGTCACGTCTCTGCGATCTAGTATTTGCGCAGAAACCAAGGGGGGTGGGGAAGAAAAGAGAATAATAATAATAATAATAATATTAATAATAATAATAATATTTACACAAGGATTTTAGCAGAGACGTAGCACAAGAATGATATTTATTTTTGTGTATATATTCTCGATGTTTTTGAACGATCATTTTTCGCGGAGATACGCAATTAGTTATGCTTCTCTGTCCGTCGGTGTATTCCGCACGATTAGTCGAAATTAGTAAATAACTGCCCCCGTTTGGTCCAGACTGAAAGAATTACGGTCGAGTCTCTAACTAGAGATTCTTCTAATGGCATCTTCTTCCATAACCGAATATACGAATACTCGTTTGTGCAATATTTTAGCGAAGAAACAAAACTAGATGTTTTCTTTTTAACAATCTCGTATTATTTCTCGGGATATTATTTTTCTTTTATTTCTACGTTTTAATATCACGGATACGTAAGTATGCATCGAGTAACGATAGAACGCACAATTCTTTGTATTCACTTTTATTCGAATCGATCGATAATTTTTAGTTGTAGATTATTTATTATTATAGTAATATTAGTTCGTGCAAGTTTATTTCTGAGACGCGACCCATTTTTCAGTCGACCTTAGCTGCATTCCTTTCGCAAGCATTGCTCAAGATTTTCGCACTTTTAAAACTCTATTGTAGTCAGTACAACAATAAAAAGAAAATTTCTGCCATTGGCTATGACTGGGCGAAAAGAAAATCTTAGCTCATTTCGTGAAAGGAAGACAGCAATTATTACTATGTAACTTCCAGAGCATTTATAAGAAACTATCGAATGCTCGACTCATAAAATCGTCGGCAGGTTCGACGATCGATCGTTCACTTCGCAATATACGTATGATACTCCATCGTTTTATTTATCAATTTCTTTTAGTATAACGTTTAAGTAGAATTAGTGTGACTATAACACCGCTGATCGAACGAGTTTGTAAGAATGTAATTTTTCAATTATTACGACTTACATATGTAATTGCATGACGGCAGCCTGTTTAACGAACCTATTGCATTTTACTTTGTACTTGTCGTTTACGTTAAATCGCCTCTCCAATATGTCATTAGTTAAGCACGATTCTCTTTATAATCGTCTCGATGAACGTTCGAAAGGCTTAACTAATTGTAAGCCGAGTACTCTACGTTCGCAATTAAAAAGCAATTTAATTAGAGCAAAAATCATACCGCAGGTTTTTGAAACTCGTCCGAAACTCTGTGCCCCTTTATCTTGTAAATGGACTTTAATGAGTGAGTACAACGAAGTACACGGTAGGAATAGCCCACGTTGTCGTGGTGAGGATTGTGAGATATAATGATGATATATCGCTCCACGATTACATTCTTGTTATTTATTACTATAAAGCATGATTATTTGTTACCGAATAGTTTATTGCGAAGAGAATTCGTTAATAAGATAAGAGATATTTATTTTTAACGTCCTGCCGCAGACTTATTTTAATGGAATATTATGTAATTGATAAAGGTAATCGTAAAAAAAAAAATTGTATTACCATAGAAGAGACCGAAGAAGTTATTATTACGATTATTATATGCTCTCTCGCTTTAGCATATCCGTTCACATATCAGATTGAACACTTCTAATGTGATGAATTTTACTTTGTGCTACTACTTTAGTTAGGGTTTCAAATTCTTATCAAATTCTTAGATAAGAAACAGTGGCCTATTGCAATAAGTGATTATGAGATAAAAGCGCGGTAGTCCTTATTTTAAAAATTACAAATCGTCACGTTATCGCGTATAACAAAATACGTGATATCGAGCAAACACAATATAACAACAAATATTATTTTCACTTCTCAATAGTATATCTTGTTGAATTTATAAAGGTAATTTACGCTATAAGGTTTATCTTCCGTGATAAGGCGAAAGTAATCGATGAATTGAGCTAAGAAAACATAAAGTATATGCTTAAACTTTTCTTCCAGATTTAAGCAAAATAAATAAACACGAAAAAAGATAATAGGTCGGAGAGAAGAGATGTGATCGGTGGCAGAGAAATATTTTTTATTTTACAGAAGATATACAAGATACAATCAAATGCGTTAACTCACGTAATACTACTTAATGAACTAGCCAGTTTGTTAAAATCATTGCGACACTTTAATATTAATGAATATTCCTACGCCACTCGAGTATAAATTGTTTATAAGAACACTCAATAATAAGAAATGAAGCAATTCCGTTACCGTATTAGCAAATGCTTGCATAAGAAATTGTAAAAGAGGAGGAGAGAGTGTTATTGTTTATCTTTATGTAAGGGAAAACTCTATGACTTCTCTCTATGAACTCTATGAACTCTATGAACTTCCATGTGTTTATCCAATGTATTGTTTGTTAAGGAGAATGATAGTTACTGATATGTATGAAGGGCAGAAGAGAAAGGGCGAGGGCGTGCAATGTGCTCGTGCAATTGTTATAATTATGTTTTGGGGGCAATCGAGTGGAGGACACCTGGTTTATCTTCGAACAATACATACGTGCGAGGAGTACAGAATTTTCCATGTAATAACACGCGCACGCGCGCATCCATACATAACTACGTTGTTTAATATTGATAAGGATTAAAAATAAAACTGACTATTCAGGAATTAACGAATTGCGTATCATTACTTTATAACGATAAGTTTAGTTATCGATTTCATCGACACGTGGCAAATAAGAAGCTTAACTCTCATCGTGGAAAATAGGAAGTTTTATTAGTAGTAAAATGCTTCTTTACTCAGACAGCACGGACTATCCGTAATAGATATCGATCGGACAATTTTTCTACTACAAAAACGTACATTCTTGTTTTTCCTTTTAACACAAAGCGATGTCCAAAGATATTAACAAATTTTCATTTACCAATTAAACATTAATTTTTATTTTGTTTTTGCATATAACGCAAATGGACCGCGTGTAACTATATTAGGCACAGTTTTTATTAAGCAAAAGATTATTTGTTGAGTGGCATTTCGCTTTTGAACATATGTAAAGACTACGCGTGAAAGCCAACAAATGTCAAGGCTCTCTTTGATACCTCAGGCATAAGAGTTCTCGAACTTCGAAGAAAATTTTGTATCACGTATTCTAGCAATTTCCTTTTCGTTATATAATACACGTCCCATACTCTCTTTTCTTATGAGCATTATATACTTGCAGCGTGTATATGTCTTATCTGATTTTATCTACAAAATATTTATTAGTAGGTACCGTAAAAATATAGAATTATATTTAAATACAGCTATAAAATTAAAATGTGTCAAAATTATTCTTGCTATTATTCTCATTAAACAATGATGATTTATTTTATTATCATATTATTATTATCATTATTATTATTATTATTAATCGTATTTATCTTCAGAAAGAGAGAAAAGTATTCGCATGAGTGAGTTATAATCGAGCGTGCATGGTTCTAACATTTCTGCAATTACAATGTAACGATGAGAACGAACTCAACGAGGATGAGTCTTCTCTTTTCTGTTGACTTTCGAGGACCGGCATAAGATGATAAAAGGCCGAGAAGAGCACGGCACGGTTCATAGTCGTTCTTTAGTAATCGGTAAGGAAAGTTCGCGTGCCTGAACGGAGCTGCGATGGCCACGTACTCGATCATCCGTTTGCTCATCGCCTACGGCTTTTTTGCCGTCGCAGTATGTGAGTAAATTTTATTGCGACGTATTCGAGAAAGTGAAAGAACATTCGCGAGGAATGACTATCCGGAGATTTAAACGCTTTCACTATCGATCACAGATAGGGATGAAACGTCGATGTAAACAAGTCGTATTTTAATTGCTATTACTTTGATTTAATAATAATTTTATAATTGTATAATATTGTAGTATCGCGTAAACGATTTTTGAAACCTACTTGTATAACACGTAGAATGCCGAGCCGATTTTGCATGAAATCGAATATGTCTTCTAATTTTATTTATAATTTCTTTCCAAATGAAAATACGGAAGGATTCAGTACCACATCTATTATACTAGACCTTATGCTTCTAACACTGTTGGTTACATTCTCGTAAATATTAATAAACAATACATATAAACGATTGAAATACAATCTGTAAAATTGGGTGATGGCCACCGGTGACCATGACATTCAACGTGTTTTAATATACGATCGCAATCTCGTTAAAATTTATTTCGTTTTTCTATAAAAACATCTTAATTCACCTTGACTTGTGGAAAGCGATTTCTACTACGAGAAAGAAGAAATCCCGAGTATTTCTTCGGATAAATTCTCGCCTTTGATATTTCATAATATCTTGGAAAAAACAGGAAAGTAAGACGAGATATTGCGTAAAGGATATGCACGTAATACTAATGAATGCAGACTCCTCGCGGAGGTTAAACGTAATGCGAACTATCAAAATTCTTTGAGCGTGTGAAGGTCACTGCATGAAATATATACACGTGAACATAATACATGAGGAAAATCGGTATCAGATTCGTAATAAATCGTACGATATAGACTCGCGTTACAGGCTACGTATATATATGTACGACGAGCGAAATGTATATACTACTTGATTGGAATGCTATCGGATGGTCGATTAACGCTTTGAGCACCATGTCACCCAGATATAGAAGACGTATAAATTGCCTATTCAATTTATTTATTTATTTATTTATTTAAAAGGTTACCGTATTCTTTTATAATATATAAATATATGCAGGTATTCGGTAAAGTGGAAAAAATAATAAAACAAAATTCTTCAAAATTATATTAGAAAACCTGTTAACTTTTGAACTTTCCTAGAATCACTGTCAACTATCGAAATATATTTGACGTTCAAAGTGTTAAACATACCTACATTACGCAAATTTTAAATAATGTGTAGATTTTTAAATGATACGAATTAATATAAAATACGCATCCCGTTTCATTAAAAAAATTTCGTTCACAGGCATCAGTGAGTATCAAAAATATCCAAACACCCAACAGACTAATCATTTAGTGCCAGGATCTACCAGACAAGCTTCAGGGTCGTGTCCAGAAAAGAACGGACGTTTCCCCGTGCCATCACAATGCGATGCATATATCGAATGTATCGATGGCGTGCCAGAAGAGAAACTTTGCCCCGAGGGCTTAGTCTTCAATCCTGATGCACGATTCAATTATCCTTGTGGATATCCCATCGATGTGGATTGCCAAGACAGACCGAACAGACGTAAGTGCTCTTATCACGCTGCACTTTCTTCTTTTGTATGACTTGCATTTTTTATTTTTTATTCTCTGCTTAATATTACTAATAAATTCAATCAATGATTAAGCAATAACACTATTTATGCCGGTAACGATGAAAATGGTCTAAGTAAAAAAAGCGGAAAAAAGGAATTTATCACTTATTTCGTATCCTATTGATTTATATTATAATATTATGGAACCATTTTTGAAAAATTGTTAAATATTGAATCCCTTCTTCTTTTTTTTCTTTAAACCATTAATTTTCAAAATAGTCCAGGTTATTTAAGCTGAACTAATAACCCGCATAGAAAATATGTAGATTGTAAGAACAACTAATATTCTGAAATATTTTGCTACAAAATAAAAAAGTAATATATCCAGTCCAAAAAGTACAGTCCGTATACTTATATCGAAAGGAAAAATATATGATTTAAACCACTTTCATAATCACTGACACATCTATTGAATAATATATATTTAAAAAAATGAAAAAATATAAATTAAATGTTATCTAAAATATTATTAGAGCCGCCACAACCAACCGAAGAATGTCCACACCGATACGGATACTTTAAAGTCGGCGATCATCAAAATTGCGGACAATTCATGAATTGCGATGATGGTAGGGGATACGTTTTTGATTGTCCCGAAGGATTAGCTTTCAATCCGGAATCATACCGATGCGATTGGCCTGACCAGGTACCGGACTGCGATGCCGAAGGTCGGTGATAACTGTTATATTAAATTTCATGGATAATTTAATCATATTACTAACGAGATCGATACACATGACCTTTCTTAATAAACTATGCAGCCTTCCTTGGATTCCGATGTCCCGAAGTTAAGGAAAGCTTATTCCTGAGTGGTGAAATCAAATTCTACCGCAGCACACACGACTGCCAGCATTATTATATTTGTGTAAATGGACGTCCACGTTTGCAAAATTGTGGCAAAGGCAATGCGTTTAACGAGCTCATAGACGCCTGTGACGCTGCCGAGAATGTGACCGGATGGTTAGTGACATTAGAATTTTTATTCTATTGGTCTATTATTCTTATTCTTCTTTTTTTATTAATTAATGCTTACTTCTTTTTTTTCAATTCAAGTGCCCCGGAAGTCGACAATGTAATCTCCACGAATGTCCATCCAACCAGGTTGTTTTGAAACGACGAAAATATCTTTTTGAATCTGATAATTGGACTGCATTAGAGTTTACATAAATAACTGATGAAACATGAAAATTCCAAATACTTTAATGTAATACCTATATCGTCGCAATATAATGTAAATATTTATTTTTTAATCGATGCACGATGTAAATAACACTTAATTACGTATTATAAATCCTTGTATAATCAAAATACATAATATAGGATATCTTTTGTTACGATCAATACATCGATGTAGATATACATACACGATATTCCTTCCAATTACCATATTGTCAGCATTGCGTTCATTCAAAGAATAAAAGATTATATATTTATAAATAGTTATTTATTTGAAATTTACATTGTATGCTCTGACAGCGACTTGCTTTTCTTAAAATGGTATCAGTGGCCACACAGTGGTTAATTTTTAAATAATTATCAAACAATGAGATTTGAAATTTATTACATAGTCTTTAAAAAAAGGAACCGCATGGAATGTGTTTGTAATAATTGATTAGTGCCATGTTAACTTCCATAAAAAGCAGAAAATATAGGTAACAATGTTATAATATCTGATTTAATTTAAAATAATTAATTTTTTTCTCCTTTTTATAATAGTTAGCAAATATGCATTATTCCCGTTTTCATTGTAAAAATTCTGTTTATCAATTTTCTAATATTTGATTCTGTGGAAGAACAAAAATAAATATAATACTGACGTTCATTCTCTGCGTTGCAAAATATTGGATAATATTTGAGAAGAATTTTCTTTTGTTTTGATATCTTCTTCCTCATCAGAAGTGAAGTCTGTAGTTAATAAATTTATTAAGGAACTAGATTTTTGTGTCAATAATGGTAAATTCGCATCAATTCCATCTTCTTTTTTAGAGTTGTGATTTGTTAATGATTTATCATTCAGCTCTAGACTTTCGACCGCTTTACTTCTATTAAGTAATATTTTCTGGATAACATGAAGTATAATTCCACCAAGACACAATAATAGCCCTATGAAATTGAGGCCGCTTATGTGATCGCCTTTCCATTCGAAAGCCAATATTAATATACATATTTCCTGCAATACGAGATATATCATTATACGATACATTAAAAATTTTATTTCATTTCGATTACATTGCCAATTCCAAAATTAAAACAACGAATAACGTAAAATAGTTATTAAAAGGATAGCAATATAGTAATACTTGCAATTTACCTTAAATATTCCAGTAACGGAAAGTGTTAGACTAGAAGTGTGTGTAACAACTAAAAACTCTGTAATCTCCATAACAAATGCCAAAACAGCTCCTGCATTTACTGCAGTTATAGTTAACATAATTGGATGAGAATTGTTCCAATCAATGTTTTTAAGATTTATATACATCTCTGATCCTAAAATCAAATATGTAACCGAGTTTACAAATTTTTTATTTTATCAAAATTTATTTTTCGATAAAATTAAATGAAATATTTAATTTCTCTATATACATTATTTAACATGTAAATGTAAAATGAAAGTAGAAATATAATAATATTTTAGAAACAAATCTTTGACATTAAAAGTTTCACTTGATACAAGTGATCTTGTTAAGAAATAAAATATTAGTATATTACTAAAATAATGCAATAATATTATTTGCAATCATAAAAAATATATAGTTCACAATTTGTAGAATATACTTTATGTTACCCTCAAACCACAATGTAATAGGTATTACAGGCAGCAACATCCATGGTTGCATATAGTAAATCATGTCAATTGGATTTCGAAGACCCAATTTAGATTTTTGCATTATAACTTGAGCCATAGTCCATCGAAGACCACTCAAGAACGATGCCAGAAGGCATAACATAAACCCAAGAACATGAAACTGGGTGGACTTATAAGTGAACATTAATAAGCCTCCTGATATTGTTGCTACTATGGCTATTAGAGACCATGACTGAAACAAATGCTCTAATAATTTGTTCCATTCATTGGAAAAATTGTATTATGTAAATAATTTATACAGAATGTTAGTTCTATTTTAGTACTGTTGCCAAAAGTTGCTAATAACCAAGTTAAGATGTATTGGAAGAATACAAAACAATTTCTTACCTTTCTTTCAAGTTTAAATACAAGAGAAAATCCAAGAATAAAAACTATGGTAGTCGATTTTGTCATAGTATATCTAAAAATTTTGTTTTTATATACATTTAGTACATTTTAGAAAATAATTAAGAAACTATTGATACTCACAGAGATATTGTAATTAATGCGATTGACCAATTTGACAAAGCAACATCAAGACCACTAGCTATTCCTGGAGGTGCTAGTGAACAAATTATACTTTGCCAAGTAAGCTTGACATGATATTGTGGCCCTTTAAAACATACTCTAATGCAACGTATTATTGCAGCTAATAGAAATTTTACAACCAAATGGCAAGTTACAGCTCCAAGAGGAAAATTGAAACCCTAAAGTTATAATAATGTTGAAAGAAACATAATATTCTTTTTGCCATTCATTTAAATATTTACTGTGCTCATTAATAAGAATCATAGACCAAAAACTTAGTTTACTGATATTTAGTTAAAAAATATATCCATATAAAATATCACTTACATATGATTTGAAGAGCCATTTCTGATAAAAAGTAAGACCTACAGATAAAACAAAATAAATAGAAATTATCAAGGTAGCTTGTAAAGCTCCTACACAAGGTTCCTTTTTAGCTACGTTATGAGAATCTTGTGTATTTTGAGAGGTAAAATAATATGAAGCATCATCCTTCTTAATTATTTGATATTTGATACTTGGTCTCGACATGTCTTTAAATCTGGTACAATCTGTAAAAAGTAACATTATACTAACAACAACTTAATTATCAATTAATGTTTAGATCAAGGGAAATATTTAAAGTATATTAGATTATATATTGGAAGATATATTGACCTTGTAGCGTACTACGTATTGGAGTTCTTCCTTTCTATATCACTTGAACTTTATTAGAATCATTAAAAGTGTTTAGAAATTATGTTATCCCATAAACAATAGAACAATACATAATACAATTCGTATATGCTAATCTCTTCTCAGTTTATCCGATAAATTAAAAATTTTGTCAATGCTCTGGATTAAACATGCTGCAAAAAAGATGATTCATACTGATAAAGAAATTTAAGGCATTGACTGTAAAATATATCATAAAGTGATAGGTAAAAATTATATTTATTATATTAGTTACAAAAATGTATAATATTTAGACAGTTTGTACAAAGCGCTTAAATTCTTAAAGTTAAAAAACTTTCATCTTTCTACTCGACAGTTTACTTTACTCATTTATACCAAAGAATTTCTTAATAATCAATAAATGTACACACAAGACAATATTTTTTTACACTTGTATAAATGGAGTAAAATAAAAATGAAGGATAAATCAAAAGTGCTGTGCTATTTAAAAGCGGTATTTTTTATTTAAATTATACTTATTTAAATACCTGATATTTTGTAACCTATCGCTAGAGAAAGTTTATGCACGACGAATTAACTTCTTTGATTCATGTCAAAACATACACTGTGACTGTATTTTTATCACATCGCAGACCGCAAAACACTCCATGCGTTATCACACTAAATCTCCGATGGCGATAATATCCATATGTTATTTAAGAACTGCCAATGTACTCTGAAAAAAATACAAACATATGTAAGTGCACGGACATATATACGAAATTTCTTTGTTAAATATTATAGAAGAAAACTGAAAAGAATGACGATGTGCTCGTTCGATTTGATATCTATTCCCATACAAAGAATAAGACTTGAACATAAAAACAATTTAAAGAAAAAGAATTTGGGAATTTAAGATACCTGTTATCTACTTACGATACTAAGAATAGAAATGTAAGAAATTAAAAATTCAATTTGACGAAGATAAAGATTGCTACCCCACCGCCCTCTGTATTGAAAACATATCAAGCGCGCGAATTATAGTAAATATCCAAAAAATGAAATTTTTTAATGTAAACACTGCTGTCGGTGTCGTTGATAATTGTGTTTATTAATGTAATGACGATATTTTTATATAAACTTTCATACAGTAATAATGTTAGAATTGAAAGTATTACTTTCTTGCTTTTTTTTCAACGTTACAAATATATACTCCCATACTTTAAGCGGTATGGCAGGTTAATACTGTACCGTATTTAATAATATTTTATGGTTCGTGATCAAATTTCTTAGAATTGTATTTGTGTATGATAATTAATATTGTTAATACCAGGCTAGAGTGGCATCGGAAATTGTTCAGGATAACGAGATCTAACAAATTTTCCGGGTGGACAGATTGGCCATGGTTTGACACGACATTTTGGTTGTCCTTGACATTGAGTTAAAGGGCACGTGTCTTGAAGTCCATTTCTATGCAAACACATGCATTTTGAATATAGAACTCCACCACGCATTTCGGGAAACTTTAGGTCTGTTAATCTCTATGAAATATTTATGTTTTTCAATTATATTTAAATAAAATTATGATTATTGATACAAGTTATACTTCTACTAACTGATGTTTTGCCACAGCGATTAATTTTCCTGCTACTAGCCACACATTTGAGGTGGTGTTTCTTCTTATGAGGATGTTGTTTTTTCTCTTTATAAACTGCTTTTTCAAGAGGTACCATCACATATAATGGTGTTTGCCGTTCCATTTTTTGTTTTAATAATTGCATATTGTGATGACTATTAGATAAAAACATGATTGCATAAAAAAGACACGTGTGAGTAATCCGCATATTTATACATAGTACTAAATACAATATGGAACTAACCATTCTAAAGCTTCAACTGCAGCTCTTAAACCACAAATAACATCGGCTGGATCGACAGTTGTAGTTTCAGACATACTGGAAATTTTATAGTATGTTAAACGGATTAATAATTTATAAATTTCATACTTTATAATTTAATAATAAATTTTGATGGTGGCCTAAACTTGTTTACAGAACCAAAAGGAATGTTTTATTAGAAAGTCATTAGATGGTAGTTTTGTTTTGTCTTTGAGTATCAATTGTTATAGATATATAAATTTTTTTTAATTTTTGTGGAAATTTTATTAAGGCGAATTATTATACATGTATAAATAATAAATACCACGTTACAGTATTATATTATAAATAGAAATAAAAATATTTAATTTCTGTATTTGTAGAACAGACCAAAAAATAAATTTAGTAAGTATGAAGCATTTGTAATATTTCAATAATTTATCCATTAACTATAGTTAAATTTTTAAATAGTATTCTAAAACTTTTGTTGGTATTAAAAACATCATAGAAAAAAGATATAAGCAGTTAATATATATGTATACATATATAATAATATACAGTGTTATAGCTTCATATATTGCTATATCAGTACAGCAATTTTAATTTAAAACTTCAAGTGTGATCAATATCAGATCAGAATTAACTAAAAGCATGCTATAAATATTATTTGTTATTCTATTATCAGAAAAATTTATAAATTGTATGCAATGTATGCATAATTACTAGATAAACATGGAATTATTATATACAAATCTTACTAAAGTGTTTTTAAAATGACTTTGTATAATTTAAACAATTCTATAATCCATTCAGATCCATAACTAGTTAAATTTGATCTTGTTATAAATTTAGCGACATTTATGGCACGGTATATAATATGGGAGTAATTTTATAACTTTTGTGTGTACTATCTTATTCATTTTCATATTCTAATTTATTTATCCGATTGTTCGAATCTTTTTTTAACTCTATTATTATATATGGACCAAATTAATTATGTGAGAATTGATTAAGTAAGAATTTTATGCTTAATAAATTTGTTGTAAAACATTATAAATAGAGAGTAGATACAATTATATTTAACACTTGCATATAATATTGAACTGATCACTGCATAAAATTAAAATAATACATACATTTATTATCCTACTTTTTTAATCAAATAAATAAAAAAAAATCTAAAAACATAAGTTCTTTGTTTGTACTTTCTAATATTGACTTAAATGTACTTTTTTTTTATACAAATTTTAGTGAGTGCTTTTTTATTATATGATTATAAAATTAGTGATACATTCATGCAGTCATAAATTTTGAAATGCATATACTCACAACTATATTTATTTATTTAAATGCTTTATTGTAAATCCTAGAAAGAATTTACTATGAAATAAATATACTTTTAAATATAGATTTTCATGCAAAAGAATCTTAATGCATTGCTGAGATATCATTAGATTGTGCGAATTTTTATATGAAAGCATAGCTGCTTGCAACATTTCTCAAGGTACAAAAGTCATGTAATTTATAAGAACAAAATACTTTTTAGTATTTAAAATATAAGATAATTTTTAAATATTTAAAGATTTGTTAATTGTTTAAAAATAAGGAACTGATGTTTATGCAAATACAGATAATGATATTAAATAAATTGATCTAAATAAAAAGCATGATCCTATAAATTCAAAGATAGCTTTAATACCGTATATTTACCACGTATATGTAAAGTAAATATATATAGTCAGCTTCAGTTTGTAATCCTTTACATGAAATATTTACATGTACTGTGCTATTATAATAAAAACTAAATAATAAGTAGAATCCGGATTTTGGCAGTTATAACTAAATATCTTTTTCATTGTTTATATTTAATCTTCTATCTTAATTATCCTATTCTAAACTGAATTAAATAATAAATGTCAAGAAATAAGAAGTACGTATTAGCAATTTAATAAAATTTTAATAAGATGTATTAACATGATCTGCAACAAAATGATAGTACTAACTAATGGTATACAATACCTATAACACAACCAAAATTCGGTTTCTAATAATATCCTTTTGCAAAATATCACAGATAATTATAATACAAAATAAAATAGCGTAAATTGAGCTGTATACTTAATAAACATAAATAGTTCTCAAAGTGGTCCAAAAGAACGTTTTCTAATCAAAGAATCAATTTGTAAAACCAAAAAAGAAAAATATTTATAGAAACATGGTACTAAAAACATTCATTTGTTAATAAATATTTTGAATCCATGTTTATATAAGCATTTTGTTTTGCATTTCCACAAATAATCTATAAATTCGTTGATTTTATCTACAGCACCCTGTATATCAAATCAATTTGCTTTTCAAACTTGGCAGTCTTTGGTGCTTACAAATTGAAATAGTTGACAAATATAATTGTACTGTATTATTCTATCATACATAGGAACAATGGCTACACAAGCCACAAATCCAGGATTTGAGAAACATTGTAACATAACTAACATTTTATTTTGACTAATTTTCAATTTTGGTAGAATAACTTCAAAACATGTTTAACTATTACTGATTAGATACTTTAATATTATACTGCCCAGTATAAGAACATTAACACAATAAGTGTGTTTAATCTTTCAAATACGAAGATCCTTTTAAAAACACATAAACTGAAGCATCAAATTGAAATTTGCGAAGTTATACAAAGATTAATATGCTATTTCATTAATATTTTAAGTGATACCGTTAACTCAGATGTCTATACATTCATATTTTATAGACTTATTGGGCATACAGGCCATACAAAATATTAAGTAAAAAGATACTTATAAATATCTTCTTTTCAATTCATACAATTATTTAAGATACTAATAAAGAAACAGTTGTTATGTGATAAATTATGAAAATATTCATATACATTTTTGTTTCTGATATCATTAAACAAAGTGATCATTTTTAGTATTCCTGAAATGTATAATATAACAAATCATCATCATGTAATAAATTATCTCATCAATGAATACAATATTTCTAATAAAACACTGAAAGATAACATAATGCCTTTCCTAAACCCAATCAATGATGTTAATATGTATTACTTGAAATTTGTTTAGTCTACTATTACCCTTTTGTAAGTATCACATTCACGTGGAAGAGATTAAGACTATTAACAATTTTTCAATTTATATATGCTGAAGGAGTATCTACAATAGACATTGCCTTTATCCTGCACAAAATGAAATTTACATAAATAAAAATTCACAATGTTCATAGAAACTTTAAAAAATGTACATCTAGGTATACAATTATATACCTTCCTAGAAATCAACTTAAATTGTCTTAAAAAGTATTTTAGAACTCATAATCAATATTAATACATTTAACACTTTTATTTATCTGCCTTATTATAGATCGAATCATTATAAGTGTCTTCTACATATTAATAAATCTCAAATATGGGAAATATGTTCTTACATTTTTGTAAATGATATTAGAAAGTTACTCTAAAACACGGAATATCGTTTAAAATATATTATGAATTGAGACCCACTTTGAAATGTTACTTTAAAAGGTATATAGGATACTAATGTATCTGTTATTTTTAATATAACTTCTAACGATAAGCACCTTAGAAATATCTTTAACACAGTTTTTATGATTAGATATCTTTTTATAACTGACCTAATTGCAGAAATGTAAAAATATGGAAACTGAATTAAAAAATCTGTACATTTGCAGTTTAAAGAGCACCATGGCTTCAGTCTATGTAGACAGTCCTTAGAACTTTCAACACATCCCATCTTATACACCAATGCAATGGGAATACTGCTGAACAATAACACCTATAATTTTATCACACGAAGATGATTTAAAGTTAGATAATTACGGTATATTACATTTATGAATATAATGGTAATGCTAACTGTATTATATACGCTTAGCAAAGTAAATGACCAGGCAGTTAATATTTTATCTCGAGCCCATTGTCATCTGGGAGTAGTTTCAGTATGTCTCATTTTATCAAATTGACGTCGATAATGGGCACGTCCCCGACCTCGATTACGATGTCTATGGTTACTATGTCCATGATTACTGTGTCCATGATGATTGTGATGGAATTGCCGCTGTTGATTTTGGGTGTTATTTGAAGATTGCTATGAAAAAAGTCACAAATATAAAAGATTATACATTATGAAATTGAATATTACAATAATACCACAAATTAACTGACTTACCACTTGAGTGACCGATTGCGTAGATGGATTTGCATATGTATTCAAGCTAGTGCTAGGTGGATTGAGCCTCTCTGTGGGAACAGCAGTATCATCTTCGGTTCTTAGCAACATTTTTACTCCTTCTGCTTCTAAATCAATTATACCACCCCTTTGCTGCTGCCTCAAGTATAATGCAGCCATTTGCTTTTGAAGCTCCTTTAACTCTGCAGTAACTGAAAAGTCCGTAGCAGCTTCCACATCTATAGGAGGAGGAGCTGACCATAAACTTTCAACATCACAATGTATGGATTCTCGACAAACGGGACAAATAGCCTATGCAAGAAATATTATGTACAAAATCATTAAGTATTGCTTATTATATACGCATATCTCTCTCAGTTTTTAAAGATCTACCTGAAACTTGTTAGTGGTATCTTGCTGCCATTGTGGCAGTTTTTCTTGTTCTTCTCTGTAATATCGTTCAGCCGCAGCAACATGAGATGCTAAGCAGTGAGAATGAAAATAATGATAACACTCTGTTTTCGTAAATTCGTCACCTTCTCGAAAGCCATATAAGCAAACGGCACATTGATCTGTAGGTAAGTTGCTTCTTGTAAGATGTTCTCTGATCAACTGGTATTATTATGACAACATTAGTGACACGATCGAGTAATTATATACTACACAATATTTATTATATTTCCATACCTCAATCAACTCAAACATTACTGGTTGCCCAATAAAATCTTTGCATTTAGCTTCAGCATCGGATTGCATTAATCTTACTGTATCTTCATCTAATCCTCTTGGATTTCTTAAACTAATATTTGGAGATACATCTGGATATCCATAGGGTAACTGCACAACAAGCGTGACACAAACATACTGTGATTGTGAATCTTCTCCAGTCGAAGGAAATAATATAGTCTCAATATATTCTGGCTCCCCTCTATAAACACAATGAATTATATGTACATATGTTTACGAGTACAAGCGTTATTATGAACAACAAAATAAAATAAAAGTTGCAAATATATAATTATATTTTAGTTATAACTTGATATGTCATTAAATGTTATGCTTTAATTGTCTCCTGCAGATTTATGAAGGAATATATTGCAGCTTCTCTTATAGCACGAATATAAAATTGTAAATAATTTTGTCAATATATTTGAAATATATTAGAAAAAAGTCTTGCTACCTGTCATTTTCTTTTATGCTTAATTCGTCGTCCAATAAAATTGCTTTTAAAGCCTCGATTTCATCAGTTACTCTGAAAGAATGGATGATTAAATATGGTATGATATTACACGTTCTCAGATTTATTCGCTATTGCGCTGTTACCTTTCGTCTACCATCGTATCTGACATTCTTCCGAAAACAAATATCTCTTTTTGACTCGTATTTCTTATTCCCCTTTCGAGTATCTTGGGCACCTTACAAACGTCAATCGGCATATCAATATCAGCAACTTAAAATTGTACTTCTGCCGTACGACTATTACCAACCGGACTAAAGTAAATAAAAAAGTCATATAATTTTCATCGTTTACGCCAGCAACGAAATGTAAAAGTATATATTTGCCAAATTGTTGTAATAACTTGTGCAGGATATTAAATAAATTATTTTAATTCGAATGTGACAAATTTAAATAAAACGAGGACCTTCCGCCGAGTTTCTAATTCAAGCTTTAAGCTCACATACTCCACCTACCAAACAATTTGAATGCTCAATGATATTATTACTTATAACAATTATCGGTTTATGGAAATACAATGTCAGATTAATTGGAACTTTTTGAAATATGTTTTATGTAATTTCATTGAAAGCAACTTTTCAATTTTATTTCTCTTTTCTTAGTAATCAAATACTTGGATAATACCAACGCCATATTCTTATCCAAACACGCCATTTTATATGTAATAAAACTGTTCTTCCGAAGATCGATAAATGTAATCTCACATACTATTTTATTATGCATAATGTAATCATATTTTTGTTACATTGTTATTATTATGTTTCTTAGCGACACATTTTTTGTTTGCACTTTTAAATACATAAGTACATTACATTTCAAAATCTAATGCAATAAATTCATTTCAAATTCAAAATTCTTAGTATAATATTTCATAAAAAATCATAAACACATTAAATATTTATATTTAAAGCCATATTTACGAAGATGCCTTGCATACCAGAATTTTCAAGGGGCAATGGCACTGGAGTTGCAGAAGCAATTGGAAATTGGGGCTTTTCCAATAGAACTGTTAACAGCGGCCAAGAACTTCAACGTATAAAATGTTTATTTTCAAAAATGGATGCTTTGTACGTAAAATCTATTCAAAAATTTTGTGTATAAAATAAACAATAAAATTTATAAATTTCAACGAATAATAAAATCTGTTTTAGACGCAGTGTAAAGCCTATGACATATGTACGATACGATCGTAAAAATGATCCCGAAGCGTGGTACGTTAAACCTAGCCCTGAAGGATGCAAGCCTGTATGGACATTTCCTCAAAATAGACCTTTAATAACTTACAATTCAACTGCAGATATTATGTTAGTTTCTACTTTTAATAATCTTGGATATGAGTTAAATTACAAGATACCGGGCCGAACTTACGTGTTGCAAGGTGTAAGTATATTACATCATTTTATTCATATCAAGGATGGATCCTCGATAGTAGGCAACATATTTGTATGCTTAACTACTAAGAACTCTTCGCGCTATTTTAAAAGCTATTTAAAAAAAAACTTGTTCATCTATTTTGCAGACACCTAAATGGTATCGACGAGGTCCAGACTGTTGTCCACAACCAAGTTGCTTAGCACCCCAGTGTGAAAGGCTTTGTTACATTTGAAAGACTCTCCCATTTTACTTATAAATAATGTATATCATCAAATATTGTCCATTAAATAATTTCCTTGAAACTATAAGAATTTTAAGGATATATAATAATCTAAGATTACCACTTGCAAAGATTTTATTACATTACATTCCATAAAAGCGGAGCCTGTTAACAGCGCGTCTATATATATGTATATTTAAACACACCTATATATACACGCACATATATACACACAATAAGCATACGTAAAACTAAGGTACAGCATTACACAGGACTAACAGTATTTTTTTGTAATTTCTTATGGAAATTTCCAAAGAATCTTAGGACAGGATATTAAAGGAATTTGTGGCATACGTGAAAAATCTATAAATATTTGCGTTAGTTTAAAAAAAACTGTTTGACCATCTCAGGCGAAACTTCGAAGTAGCTCAGTTATATGAGTCGAAGGATCTGGTATTTCACCGAGTAATCCTGTAATTATAATCATATTTTATATTAATAGATATGCAGAACATGACAATATTTTATAATAAGAAATAGAAATTGTTGTTAGAAAGGTGTATTTACCAATAACGTCACAGAATTCTTCAAATGATGCGCAAGGCAACAATTCATCGCGATACGTTGCAAGGACTCGTTCCGAGGCTTTTAGCATGGCTTCGTCGTTATGCCTAATGTACTCAGCCAAGATCAAAGGCCACTGTTCATCGGATAGCACATTTATTTTCTGTAAGAAACCAAATTAACAAATTAACTTTTGCGTTATTTCTTAAATGTATGTACATACAGCATAATATAAAATCAGACTTACGCCAAAGAAGTTCGTATAAATACAATCGATAAGACCTAGGAATATCAGAGTGCTTTTATAAACATTATATTCTTTCACTGATGTGTCGACTATAGTTTTTGTGGCAGCTGATGGAGACACGTAGCGTTGATGTGCAAGTACGATAAATCTGTCAAAAAATGCGACTCTATATTTGTTCCAGCGGCTAGGAGTGAGTAAATGGATCGCAAGTGTGCACTGATACAGCGGTCCATCTGCTTCGTAACAATTTTCTAGCCACGTTGCGCTGCGTGGAGATTCCAAATAAGTGATAAGAGCTTTATCTTCTCTACTAGCCGTGCGTGTTCTATTAACATAAACACATATATACAGATAAGTATAAGTATATGAATATGAATTTTTAAAGAATATATTTAACCCTAACGAAATAATTTAAAGTAGCAACATATACGTACGTGTTAATCACATATAATGCCATATGTATTAAATATGGAACCATGTGCATGTTGGATTGAGGACCACCGCCACCAGTGTCCTCGTGGAAACTTTTTTCTTGTGCAAAACGCAACAATAATAACTTCAAATCATGAATCGTGGATGTGTATAATATATCACGATGGCTTGTGCATTCTTGCAAATATGTAGTATGTCTCGCTAAACAACTGGCGAATGCTGATTCTGGTACTTGTGGACCCCACAGTGGAAGAAGACCATTGCATTTGGTATTAGCATTTTGTAAAGCTGCACTCTCCCATTCATCTCGAGCGCGTGCTAAGCGTACGGCGGACATATGACAATCCACGTGGACCACATTGAAATGAGTTACCGTCGTGTAACCCACAGTTTTCCTCTGTTTCGTTTCGAATTCTTCTACGTTACATCGTTTTGTGAATGTATAAATACCCAATACCTGCCATTTTAAAAGACACATTTTGTAAATTTACTGATCTATAATATTTATGATTAAATTATAATATTTATACAAAAATGATATACACTTACCATGTTAGGTTTAAATTTGTAGCCTTCGCGGCAGATAACGCAAACTAATCCAGTTTCATCGCCCAAGTCTTCCATTTGTTGTAGAATTGTTCCGCTTGCCGTTACTTGACCCTTATCATTGGTTTGCATACCAAGTGCACCTAATTGTCTTTCTCGCATCGCCATGGCTAGACGTTTCTTCTCACTGCGCGTATGTTGCCGAGCTTCTTCGATTAATTGTGCAACACGTTTGTTTGTACAAAGCGCTTCCAGTAAATTTTCTGCTAATGACCCAACATGCTCGTCCGAAGATACTTGCTCTAATCTATGGATTATACTAATCGTGATTTGGGGCGCAGCCAATTGAGTTGGTTCATGATCCGTTGCTAAACCGGTAAGGAATCGTAGAATGTATTTAAGTGCCGGTTTTGAAATAAAATCTTTCAATTCGTCGCTATCTGTGCGAAGCAAAGTCGGCTTAACGCATGGTGCTTGCACGGTGATATATTCAAAGGCATCCTTCACTATACCCATATTAATGATATAATCCTTTAATGTATTCCCTATTGCATTGCGTTCAATACCCTGTGTGAGTATACAAAACAATTCCAACTTTTGTTCATCTTCCGGTGTATGTTCAAAATCAAATTTGTAGAAATTAAGAACCGGTGTAAAGTAATCGCACAACAATGCCATTTTATCTTGATCACCGTATGTGAGAGCCGCGAGAACCCTAGCGAGATGTGCTAGCACATTACTGCTTTGCCTTACTGCCGCAGATTGAGTACAAGAGAGAAGTGCTTTAATATGTTCCGGACCGCCGAGTGTACGTGAAAAAGCTTCGAATGTGCTAAGAGGTTGTGACGCTGCATTTGCCAAAATCGTTTCCATAATATCCAAAAGTTGTTCGGTTACTTTAGCTTGAGAATTGTCAGATTCTGTTGCTAGACAACGTTGCAGAACATCCAGTAGAACGGTAACCGCTCCTAATTCAGGTTTACTCAAAACATCCTGATTCTTCTTTACTTTCACACATAATCTAAATAGTTTCAGAAGAACCTGAAGAAGTGGTCCAGCTCGAGTAACATCTTGTATGGCTGCTAATCGATTCAACATAACGTGCAAACCACCACAATCGGCCAGAACATTAGCCATTTTATATACTTCCTCGTTGTTCACTTCTTGCTCGCTATTGGCATTCAGTGTCTCCACAAATTCTTCAGTCGCATCTCCCAGAAGACCTCGCATTCTATATACCACGCGCATAGCGTCGGATTCGCCACCTTCTGCTACCCATACTTTTTTATATACTTCTTTAACTTGAAGATCTAAGCTAATAATCTTATTGTTTACAAGAAGCTCCATTCCATTGTCATCTTCCAATAGAGCCACTAATTCACAATCCTGACAAATTTTGTTTTTAACATCCCTCATCAATGGACCTAAACCAGGCTCTAAACTACTGTAAGGATTACCCAACATTCTTCCCTGCAGGAAGTCTTCCTGCTGAGGATCTTTCTCAAGGGTTAGGAAAAATTCTCCGACATCGTTATCTTCGGGATAAATAATGGAACAAAGTCTTTCGAAAATAAATACTGGCGTACGTATATCTTGAGGACTATACTTTTGTACCGTTTCGACGCATACCGCCATAAAAGCTTTGGTCTCTTCTTCGGTTCCAGTAGTCATTTCTTCTAAAAGTTCCAATAGCTTTTCTTGCGTTTCGTCGATAAGCCTAGTTCGTTGAACTACGAGCCTTCTCAGCGACAAGTAACCATTCAGAACCGCGCCTACGAGTCTTCCTTTGTATTGCTGTTTTATATTTTCTTGTTCTAAGAAAGTTGCGAGTAATTCCGTTAACATTTTTAAGGAATACCCTTGAGCCAGATCACTGGTCAGTGTCATTTCTTCCAATCTATGTAATTCTTCGATTTCTTTCGTTAGTAAATCAGCTAACAAAGTCATTACACCACGAACAGCTAAGAATTGTTTCCAAGGTGGTTGCCTAATGAGACTTTCGTATAATGCGAGGAATTCTGTACTGCTTTCTCCAGCTGTGCGCATTTCTTCGAGATAACACGTTAACAAGACAAGAATTTCTTTCTTCCTTTCTGTACCTTGACAAAGACTTTCAACCATGTTACAAGCAACCTGTCGTGCCAGTCGCGAACTAGGATTGAAAAGAACTTCTTTTAACCATGCACCATCCGCCAATTTCAATTGCTGCATTCCATGATGTCTCATGCACCGATATTGCCACCTGTGTCCGTATTTCTCCATAAGGTACAACATACGAGTTTCACCTTTTTTAAGTGGCTTACTTGGCGCTGATTCCGTTTTCTTTGCAGGCATTCGTTGAAGCCATTCGACATAAGAATGCTTGGGATCACCAGTGAGCCACTTTTCCACATCAATACTGACACCTTCTGGCGGTTGTACGGTTGCAACTGATTCGGTACTCTTATCCTTATTCTTTTTCGACACCGGTTGCTCAGGTTTTATAAGGCTTTGCAAAATTTTCAAACACGGTAATATAATACTATCCATAACGACAGGACTCTTCGACTCTTTGCAAGCCATCAAGAAAAGTTGCATAACGCAGCGCAGTTTTTGCTCCCAACATGAATCCTGTTTTTGAACGAGTGCAGCGAGAAGTGCCATTTCGTGTCGGACAGCTAGTGAAAGATCGGATGTTGCGACCCTTCCTCGCAATGTTAAAGTAATTCGACTGGTTAGAAGATAACAGAGTTCTTTTGTAGATTGAGCATTATCTCTCGTGACAAGGCAAAGCAACTGTCTGACTTCTTCCTGCATTTGTACCGTTCCCTTACGTAAATTATGCTCTACCAGTTCTTGAATCAGTCCTTGTCTACATAAAACGTCTCTCGCAATCGTGTTGGTTGCCAGAGCACGTAGTAACGTTAAACAATGTTCCGTTGCAGACGAGGCGCAACCATAACATCGTCCTGGTGGTGGAACGAATGTGTCGTTTCTCAAAGTAGTCTCGTTTCTTGTGTAAGTAGCGGCTTGATTTTGGCCACGTTGATATTTATCATATGCCACCAATTCTCTGCGGCAAGCCAGAACCTTTTGTATTATCTTGCTCAATTCCTCGAAAGAAGTTTTGCATTCACCGCAATATCTTTGAGCCAATAGTTGAATTGCTCGATTCACTTGAGTAGTGCCAGATATTTGAACCCCTTCTTCCAATCCTCGATCCAATCGATGTTCCGATATTTTAACGAGTAACATTTCCAAAGTAGGCTTGTGAGATATCAAAGTCTTGTAAACTCTATCCGCTTTTTCTAGTAATGTATTAATGCTCACCGCTGCTTTCTTTCTGTCATCGTCATTTTCTATAGGATCTACGGCACAACAAGGCCGAGCAGTTAACGTATAGTCGAATTTAGCATATTTACAAAAACCGCAAGAGTGACACAAGAATGGATCTTTTTCGTCATAATTAATGGCTCTACATTTATGGCACTGAAATACATTTTCCCCACAATTTGCGCAAACACCTGGATTCGCTGGCACGCTAGCAGAACATCGTGGGCATTGCAGAGTTTCCGAAGAGGCTTGAATATTCTCGTAAAAATCGGCATATTCGATCATCAAATTACAAGCCACGATAGGTAATGGAAATTCCATCTTGATTTCCGTTTGTCCTTGAGATAGTGAGATTTGTTTAGCTTTGTGCCACATTGCAGGTTTATTTTTTAGCTCGACCACCGCTTGCACTGATCGATTGTTGTAGTAAACATTAATAGTACGGACCATTTTTGTCCTTTTCAAATCGCCAATACGTAAAGTTATTCGACTTATGGTATGACTGCCGATCAATTTTACTATTTGCGTTGTTGTTGTAAATTTAGAATCAACCTTGATCGATGAAAGCTTGATGGTAGCCATTGGTACTTCTGGATTGTTACATACAAGGCATGGCTCACTTTCGAGATAATAACCATCCAATTCTACGTACTGAGCCAAATTTGCATAGAGATTCGCATTAGGATGCTGCGCAAGTAATTGATTCTGTGCACGCAAAACTGTAACAGCTTGTTCCATATAAGAATACATCTTCTTTCCAGTATGAGGTGTTTTCAAAGAGAAATATCCTAGTAAATCAACAAATTGCGCAGCTTTACGTCCATAAGCTGGAAGCAATGGCCATAAGCGCCACAAAATGTCCAATAAACGTTCTTGATCAGCTGGACCACTGTTCTTATAAATAGCTAGTATGAGCGAGTGTGCTTGCCAACGAATGTTCGTATTATTTGTTTCCAATAAAAATGTTTGAATAAACTTTGTCAAGAGAGTAGGTGAAACTTGCTTTTGTATTTGCTCCACCAAAGTAAGACATTGTGCTTCTTCGAACTTCGCTTCCGTATCGGAATCTTCAGATTTTTCTCGATCGCGTCTTTCTTTGGCACTTGTTGATGACTTAGTATCCTTTGCTTTAACATCTTTGGCTTCTTTCGATTTATTGTTTGAACATATAGCACATTGCAACAATTGAAGTACCGTAGAACTTACGCCTTCGTCCAGCAGAGTGGAAACTGAGAAAAGATATGCCAAGACGGTATTTTGTTTCAAGCAAAATCGTTGCCAATTACCAGTTCGGCTACTTGCTATTTCAACACAATATTTTAAATGTTCAATAAGTTCTACTAACGAGTCATAGGATAAATTAATAGAATGAGGATGCAACTGTTGAGGATCGTATCCACCACTGCTGCAGCATTGTTGTACTGCCTGTATATGTGAAATAAGCGCGTGCAAGTCGCGAAGTTGTCTGTACTTTTCTTTGTTGCCACATATAAATAAGAGCAATTTGCGTACTTGTCTTCTCACAAATGGTGTTTGATATAGCATCATATACTCGCACAAATACAAATACCAAGGCTGATCGAAAGCTGGTTGAACTGTATTGCTCTCGGAATATTTATGCACTTGATATGGTAAACGCAAAACCATTTCGGTCAATAATTGAGAATAGGGTTCAAATACATCTCCAGCGTGTCCTTTTACATATTGGCGCAAAAAGAATGGCGACATATCCGGCGGTGAGGTGTTCAGGTGCTCTTTAAGCAATAAGCCACCGACCATGTTGCCCGTCTCTTCATTGGATGTTGTTTTCCAATATTCTAACAGTGCTTTCAACAATGTTAGACAATAATCTATAACACCTGCTTTGCTAAGTATCGTAGCAACCGTTTGTGAAACAAAATTTGGATTCTCCGATGGAGATTTAGTATTGTATTTTGATCGAGACATTAAAACACTGAGTAACCGCATGATAACTAAATGGACTTCCTTTTTATTAGTACGTTGACAAATATTGGTTATGTCAGGTTTGTCCATTTCTAATTCTTTCACCAGCATGTGAATCAAACGTTCCACGCATGCTCTATCTCTTTCATCTTGACCATCTAAATCGGATGTTAACATTAATATTACTTGCATATAAGGTATTACAAGCACTCCAGGAACATTTGTTAAATCGGGTATAAATTGCGTGAGTTTATCCAGTAACAGAAGTCGTATGGAGTGAAGTTTCGCTGCTCCTTCTACAGTTGTATCGCATTCTTGCTCAGTGCCTTGTTCTTGTTCGGTACTTCCTTGCTCAGTTGTAGTGATAGAGGTAGTAGCACCTACAGAAATTGTTTCAGTACGTGCTGCTTGATTGACTCCAACTCCCACTGGGGCTATGGTGTCAGCAGTAGCATTGTCGCCATATGCAGAACTTCTTCCTGACACGTTATGCTCTCCTGCCATGCTATCAACGGCACTTCCACCACTTTCGCTTCCGCTGCTTTCGCTACCTTTACTACCACGACTACCGCCTTGTTCAGCTGGTGATGTCCTTAAAGTACTACCATCAGTAGCAGCTGTTGATCCTTCATCATCTGAACCACCTGCAGATGCAGTTGTATCAGAATAATGTCCTGCCTCATGACTTTGAGCTGTACTTTGAGCTTGAACCATTCCTTGGGCAGCCAAAGCTTGTAAATTTTGTAGGGTGGACCCACTTAAATTTTGTAAACTTTGAAGACCTTGTAAATTTGGTATAGCTTGTTGAAAGCCTTGTCTCAAAGTTTGTATATCTGCAGCACCTTCGTGATCTTCTAAACTTAATGCAATTGCAAGTTCAATCAATGTTTCATCCGCATCAGGTGGGATACCAAGTAATTGATGAAAGCTTCCTGGTCCAAGTAATGCTTCAAGAGGATTAGCTCTTCCATCGGCAGAACCTTGATTAGCATCTGCACCAAGAAGTGCTGCTACTTGATCTACAGCCTCAACATGATACTGTTGTTCAGGTTCTCGCGCGGTAGTACTTTGTGATGGTCGTGAAGTTGCTGATGTAGACTGCTCCTCTGCCTCTACAGTTGTACCTATAGATATATAATTATTATTAATCCTTATTAATGAGCAATTATAATCAATGAATGGATTTTCCAGTAAATTATATACCTGGAGTATTGCAGTTAGGCGGACTCGGTATATATACCCGTCTTCTTTTATATCTTGGTCTTAGTACTCTTATTATAGCATGTTTTGCACTGAAACTAATTGTTGTATCCGAAGAAAAGAGCAATTGCAAATATAATTTTGCAGCCAGGGGAGTATTTCCTTCCACATCGCATGTAGTAAATGCATGAATAATCTCGACAAGTGCATGAACTGTTGCTTCGGTGTGTGTTAGTCCTGGAACTACAACTGGTGCAAGAGCCATGTTCTTTGGATATGCTGTATGTAGTAGCCACAAAACTTCCATCAGCTGTACAACTAAATGTTGGCTGCCATCTGTATTTGTAAGACCTTTCGTATTTACACGATCTGCTTCAAAAATGGGTACTGAAATTAAAAATTAAAAAATATTACAAGGATTCTCTTTACTGAGTTGTCCAATGAACAGTCAAATTAATCAAACAATTACTTTTACTTTCATCCACGGATTTATTAGTATACTGTTCTGCAAACTTTGCAAGATTGTGCGGCCGGCATATAGCAATACCTCTTACAATAAGTACGAGCCTGTAAAAATTTTCTGCGTCGATGTCACGTGGATCCTCGGTTTCTCTCATTGTTTTTAAAGTTTCAAGTACATGTGAAAGCAAAACCTGGTCCTACAATATTAATGAATATAATTGATACTTTTACCTTCCTTTTTCCCCTTTCTTATCATTATTTAAATATATTTTTAGTAAATTATACCTTATGGAAATGATACATTTGTTTAGAACTATACAATGCAGCAAGTAATGCTGTTGTGTTCACTTGCACTAGCGGAGGAGTTGGTAATACTAAAAGACGTGATGCCATATCAATCGCCGCTGTTCTTAATGGCAATTTACTATCATCATTTGAACATAAGTTGAAAGACAATTCCAAAACTTCAAGAATACTTGAAACCATCCTATAAAAATAATTACAGATTACATAAATATTATATAATAATTTTTTTACATTTTATACTTACATTACTATATCATATATATAACCATAGTTCTTACCTTTCTACATTGACAGAATTGTCCTTTGTCAATCTGTGGCATCGTAATAATAAAACGATATCTTTATATAAAATAATTAACTTAATATATTATGTGTATAAATGGGAAAGTGATTATAACATACCTATCGATAGATGATAGAGGTGCTGGAGAAACAATAGTATTGTCTGCCTCATTACTAATAGCAGGTATGTTTGCAGATGTAGATTGACCACTAGGTAGAATTTCCTCTGTTTCTTCTGGCCAACCAAACGCGTCTTTAGTTTTTCCATATCTGATAAAAATAAAGAATATTTTCATTCAATAATATGTACTTATGTGTATCTAATCTAAATTCATGAAAATTTATGAAAAAATATTTTAAAATATTATTAAAAAAATAAATTAACGTACATTTTTATGGAATCAACCATTATGACGCCTTCAGGATCTTGAGAAGGACCAAACGCGATAGTCAATTTTTTATCAGCTTGCAAACTTTCTTCCCTTGTTAAAGGAATATCAAACCATCGACTTCTAGTCAATGTAGTTCTTATACTCCTACCAAACACCTACAACAACAAAATTATAATGCTAATCATGTACCACAATATCAGATAAAAATCACAATGATATAAGAAATTATATGATAGTTTATTTGCTTACCACAACATATAAAGGTGCCCTTTGAATGTCCTGATTTCCAAGTAACACTCTTATTCCAGTCATGACTAGAATCGCGTCATTATTAGTGACTTCTACATTAAAACCCATGGCTTTTGTTGAAACGACATACATTCCAGTTGTATTTAAACGATGTTTGATTTGTGCTACATTATAAATCTGCAGGAGATCATTACCACCAAATTCTACATCATTCATAACTTGACAATGTTCGAAAAAGTCAATAGGGAATGTGACAGAGCCCATTGGTTTTGCTGTTTTATTTGTTTTTTTCCTTCTTGCTGGCTTAATTCCTGTCATTATACAATTTGGCTGTATCGCAGACGACATCCAAAATCCTGTTTGTTCCATCCCAGCCATATAAATTCTTAAGCTTCCATCTTCACACAACAATATTAGTGTTGTACGGTGTTCTGCATTTGAACTTGGGTGTCTAATTGCAACCATATCCATAATTTTTGCTTTTGCTGGTAAAACCTTAATTTCTTGGATCATAATAACGTCTGGTTTGATCATTAGTATCACTGGATTATTGCTTGTTTGTAGAACGGAACAAACTAGTCCGGGATGATTCGCAACCTCACTCCATTGGCACAAAGGCTGTGGTTGATTATTATTAGATTTATTTCCGTTTGTTTTATTACTACTAAGATTTATTTGGAACACAACTGTAAGATCAGAATCAGTGCTCTTCAATGGTGCAATGAAGCTTTTACCACATGCATAACTGAAGAACAGTAACTGCAATGCATGTGAATAATAAATTGATACACCGCCTCCACCAACATTTTGTCCATTATCTTTTATGTCTGGATGATGAACATCCAATGTATTAGTGACATAAAATGGACCATCTTCAGCTAAACATTCTTCATCCATTGCTTGACGATAAATATATCCTGGAGTAGACAGAAGCAACAAATGGTATACACCATTTTCAGCATGTATGAATGTACAGTCTTTTACATTTCCCATTGGTACCACAAAACAATATTGAGGACTTAATGCATCTTTTGCAAGATCATAAATTTTTACATAATCTGGTGTAACTAATGCCAGTTGAGTTTGACAGCCAGGAAGCCAAATAGCCTTTATAATGAAATTTCCAGTTTCAAGTTGAGGATGTAAAACTAAATGATCAGATACAGTACCAGAGCTGTTAAAGGTAAGTACGTGGCAGTCCTTAAAACCACAAACTGCTAGAAAATCTTCGTTCCATTGATTTCCTGTTATCGAAAGTACTGTAAATGGAATTGGTGCAGATGCTAATCTAGTCAATGTAAGTTTTCGCTTAGAAGAATCAGCTTGTTTCAATAAAGCACTAAGTTGCAACACCGTTATTTTTCCTTTCTCATGCGAAACTGCCAAATGTTGTCTTTTACCATGTGGAGATGATAAACAGCACATTGCAACACGTCGTATTTGATGTGTTGACAAAAGCTGTCTGACAAACTGTCCATGATCTCCTGAATAATTCATTCTTACATTTTCAAATGCACCTTCCTGAGATCCCAATGTTGGTAACATAAGTTGATTTGTGTGTTCAAATTTCTTTTCTAAAGTATGCAATTGTCTAAGAGCTTTTTGTGCACGTGCATGACAACCCACTGGTGAATTTTGTTGACAACAAGCATCTACCGCAGGTATCAATGCATAAATTAAATCCATTTGCGATGAAACCAATCCACTCTTCCACAAATGCGATTGCACCCACTCTTTTGAGCTTTCAAGTTGTTCTGCCAAACGTTCTTGTCTTTGTTTATCACGTCCAGTTCTTTCATGCTTATCATAGAAATGCACAGGGCTCAAAGTTTTTTGGCGTAGGCTACTTGTAAGAAGTGTATTACTTTCTACAGGTGCACCAATGTTATTATACGACACATTATTAGTTGTCTGATGTTCTGATGTTTGAGGACTACGTTTTATTAATGCTTGACAAGATCCATCATCTTTAGCCCCACAATCACAGAAGAAATTTCCATATTTAGCGTATGTAACATCATGTCCTCTGTGACAAACACGTGCACAAACAGTGCAAACCCCAACACCATCCACCATATTACAGGTATGGCAATGATACCAATGTTGATTCATGAATTCCTTCTGAGTGATGGTAAAGGTACACAACTTATTGCAAAGGCTATCCTCATCCGAATCCTCTACAGCGCTATCATCTTCTTCGTGTGGCATTTCATCCAACCAATCACTGTCATTAATATCATTAATTGGTGTTATACCTTCCCAAGGTGGACTAGTAGCTCTATCTAATGCTTGTATTTGTGGTGGACAAACAGCATTTGCTACATCAGCAATATAATTTAACATGCAGCATCCTCCTTCAATATATGGAGATGACTTATCCAAAGTTTGTGGATCTTTATTCATTAATTGATCTTTACAAATTTCAACCCATTCTGTGGTAGCTTCAAATAACATTAAATGACCTTTACCAGAGCCAACATCAGCCAAAGTTGACATAATGTGCATTAGTTCTGAAAATCCAGTGCCCTCAATAGTAGGGGATAAAATGGAATAACCCAATGGTATAAGTGCCTGAAGAATGGTGACTGCCACATCTTCGCTTGTTGCACTTTTTTCTTTCACAATATAATTTGTAAGTGCACATAAAAACCGACTATTCTCATGAACCGAGTGTTGATCGTCATTAGTATTTGTAACTTGATTACTACCAACAGAGCCATCAGATAATAAAATTGCCCATTGAACTTGTTCGCTGTTAGATGCATTATTAACATCTTCCACTTTTTGTCCATCTTCTGCACTACCAGATGCAGCTACCAGTGAGTTTGCAGTTACAACTGTTGGTGTCTGAATGTTCGTAGAGGATGCGCTTGGCGACGTATTTGATACGCCGAGAATTATATGCCGCAACCACGTCTGAAGTTTATCACTTGAAATATTAGTAATATTTAAAATAGATTTACAGAGACGTTCCACAGCTTCATCGTGTGCTTTTTCAGCTACTTTGAATAGCGCATTGAAAAAGTGTAAAACGTGAGTACTAAATTGTTGAGAAAGCCGTGGTGATATTATCGATAATAAAACAGCCACGAGAGTATGATTTGTGCTTGGTGCAAAGAACAGATCTAAAGCTTTATGCCCAACCTGTTTGTCTAATAAATCTTCCCAATATTTAATGCAACGTTTTAGAATCTTTTCATCGATAGATATACTAATGGCATCATCTGTATTATTTGTATATTCGACAATTAAATTGTATGTATGATTTAATACAAACAAATGTTCTCTTAATTGTCGTGCTTCGCTATCGTTATCGCCTATCAATTTTGTTAATATTTTTCCTGACATCTCTTGAAGATATTCCATGCGTGTGTCCATTGATAATGAAACAAGTATGTCTACAGCTTGGGTGTGTACATCAGACTGTTCTGGCACTGTTGTCGGAGTTACATATTCTACCATAAATGTGATAAGAGAATGAAGTAGATTCTTCAAGGATGGATTAATAGAAAATGTAGGATATTCAGAGAGTGAGTTAATATGATGATTCATGGTCGTTAAAATGTAACTCTCTGCTGGTATTATGTCATTGGCATATGTATTCCATGGTACATGTGCAACATTAATCGACTTCCATTTATCTAGTACAGATCTGACATTATTAGGTAAGTGTGTTACCAATGATGCTTCTACTGCCCAACTAGTACCAGCTATAGAAATAATATTGTCAATTATCAAGTAATCTTGCAAATTGTACTTGCTTTGTACATCTGAAGAATCGAGCATTTGATATAATATGCTTGATTGACATGATCGTAAAATAGCCTCTGTTAGTGACAGGAAATGTGGTAAAATGTCAATTATAATTTTGTTTAGATTTGATGAATTAAAATCTGAAATTTGGGCACATTTAGAAGCTTCAATATTGTCAGTAGGACTTTTAGATATACTTTCATCCATAAGAACTTGTAATTTTCCGATAATAGCTGCTAATATACATAAAGAATTAAGTTTTGGTAATGACTCTTTTGGCATTATCTTTGCATCTGCACTTATATCTGGTTTTAATGACGTAATACAGTTCTTGGCAAGTGTGATATCATATTTCAATGAATTCACAGTTGATGATACTGTTTTCAACAAATTCTCTGCATATTGTGTATATATCCCTTGTTTGACCAAACAATCTTTCATCCATCCAGTAAAAGTTTTATAAGCAGTTCTTGGACCCCATATTAAGGAATGTAGTAACATTGGACCAGCTGGTATTTCTTCTCCTAGAGCAAGTTTATCCATATATGGAGTAGAAGGAGGTAGCATCAATAATAAACGCCAACATATAGAAAAACAGTATTGAATAGCACATAGTCCAGTAAATGTCATTTTATCTTTACTGTCAGAAGTTTTCCTGGGCATATCTGTTTGCATCAAAACATTAAGGATGTCTATTAAAGCATCAACCAAGAGAGGATACTTCATTTTATCTGGTGTACCCAAAATAAAATTACAAGCCTGTAAGTTAAGAAAATATGGAATATTGAACACTTTATAAATACTAGAAATGAGAATTTCAAAAGATAAAACTAACCAATCCATCTAATTTAGGTGTATCTTGATTGTTAAAATCAGTAGTGGATAAATTATAAAAACGTGGCTTCATAGAAAATTCGTCTTGCGATCCAAATTTACGATAATTATCTTCAATTTCCGCCCATGGTGTAAATATTCTGGCAGCTTGTTTATTACCATCTTTTACATCAGAGACCAAGCTTGTTGCAGAGAACAGATTCCATTGTACCTAATAAGTATAATAATACAACTTATTGACAACAAATTACATATTCATCAAATGTTGTAAGTTATACATTATAAAAATTTATGTGTACGAGATGTTTACTACCAGTCAGATGTCATTATCAATCCGCTGGCCCTGGTATCTCTTTTATATTTCATAGGATATTGGAATTACTTTTGCATTTGGTTAATTCAATGTATCAATATATTAGATTTTAGTACATAAGTATTTACTATAGTTTTACAAAAGTAATACTACTACAAAGTAAATGCTTATATAATAAAATAAAAATAATACATTTTAACAAAATTGTAATAACTACCAAATGCTTTTAAAAATAGGGACATTGAAAAATTATTTAAATTCTTACCTGCTCAAGCAATGTAGGAGGTGCATCATAAAGATGTTCCATAAGATATTCTAACAAAAGTAATAAGCGTGATAGGTGTAATAACTGGTAATCTTTCATTGGCGTCTTCACAGCTTCGCTACAGCGTACTGCACCACTACCAGTTAAGAGTAATACTGATTTCTTTTGCATTAAATTAAGACAATGGAATAAGAACAAAACTAATTGAGCATGTTCGACATTTAAATCTGTAAACATTAATTTTAGTTAGACAACACTTTAAAATCAAAAAATAAAATATTTTTCAATAGTTATTAAGTAATACATTGTACAGACCTTCATTTTCAGCTTCAAATGTTGTAGGTGGATTACATACATTTTCTACTAAAGTTGTTACTAATCTGTGCCATATGCTTATACAAGCTGCTTCTTTTTCTGCTTGAGGTTTTAATAATAATACCTATAAAATGATAAATGATTAAAATTACCTAGTTTTGTTACTAGTATATTAATAATGCTACTATATTAAGATCAAGAACCTGTGCTAAAACACTTAGTGTTCTGGGATACACTTGTAGAGGCCAAGTAGAAGTTGTACTAGTTTCAACGGACCAAGGATTTACACCAAGATGCTGAAGTAAAGTGTTTTGCAAACTTTCACTTAATGTATTATGTGCAAGTAAATTATGAGTATAACAACTTAAAGCTTGTGAAAACTCAGAATATAATGCACCTAAGGTTGCACCATAAAATACAGAGATTGTTCCTAAAAAATAAAGCAGTTTAAATAATGGTGTGTATATATATATGTATATATATATATATATATATATATATATATAAAATATAGATAAAATACTTAATTTATACAATTACTAACCTGTTTCAGTTCTAGCAGTTTCATGATCCAAGTCTCTTATTATTGCTGCTAATATAACCATTTGTTGTTCTACTAATCCATTGACAACATATTCGTGAACGTATGCACTCCTGCTACCAATTAGGTGTTGATTCATAAATTGGAAAATCTTAGTTGCCAATGAAATATACTGTAAAAATATTAGAATATTGTCTACAGTTAACTTATATACAAGCTCTATTACAAAATTTAAAACCAAAATGTCTTTAGGTTAATGCAGTAACTATATAACCATAATTAAAAAAAATGATTGATAACATACACCATGTGGTTCTCGATTATCAGGAACAATGATAATTGCAGTGTGCTCGGCACTAGCTTCATTGGTCGGTTCTTTAGTTGCATTTGCAGGTGGCCCATCAGAAGGAGCAAGAGTCTCCTCAAACCACAGACCCAAAATAGGTTCGCTGTCCTCCTCTACCGACATAACAGTTTGTTCTATATCATGAAGATATACCAGGAAGTTAGTAACAGCAACAAAGTATAAAAGCAGAAATACAACTTTGAAACTAAATAAAATGATATAATAGCTACCAATATTTTGATAAGCATATCTGAAGCTTTATAAAATAGAATGTACTTTTCTTTAAGATTTAATTAGTTATATATTTGTGTATATTTATTTTCTATATTTTTGAATTCTAAAAACAAAAAACAGATCTCACTATATGAATTCACTTATAGTTCCCATGGAAGAAAGCATATTAAAAAATAGAATAAATAATGTGCTTAGTAATAAAAATAATTAACCGTCACAATTAAAATTTATATTATAACAAATATATAAGTGATTTATAGAGCTACCTTCATCTGTTGAGTTTTCTGAACAACTTAGGAGATCGTCATAATATGTGGTAGAGTCAGATTGACTTAAAGTGTCACCTTCAAGAGGATGCTTCTGTATTCTTTTCAATGTGCAAGCCTATAAATTGATATATGTTGTGAATGCATGTAAAATTATTTTAGAACTTTGTCATTATATTTATCAGTTTATGATTCATAATTAATGTATTACCTTTCTATAGCTAATAGTTGCTAAATAAAATAGTAAGTGATTCAAAGGTACGGCTTGCAAAAATGTTACTGCTCTTTGAAGGGCAGTAGCAGTACATAAGATATCTAATGGTGCTGGTTCAGGAGTAGAAGAATCTGTACCAGCTTCTATAGATACATCTTCAAGAAGAGCACTCATCAAGGTTAGTGCATGCGATGCCAATGCAACCGATAATACCCCAAATCCCTGTTGACTGAAAATATAGGTATGTACGTCTTTATTATGTAAATAAAAATCATTTTCTTAAATGTTGTATGAACATAATCGGTACTATTTCTTCAAAATTAAAATTAGAATAGAAATAAAATAATATTCATTACACTTTCATTAAGTTCACGCGACCAGTTCCATCTCTTGCTTTACTTGGTGATTTTCCTTTTTCATCCTTTACTTTATCTGCTGCACTAAAACTACTGACTGATAACTGAGCTTGTAAACCAGCAACTAATAACCAAACTCCAATCAGTAGATGATTTTGAAGGATCTATTAATTAAAATTAAAATAGATTGAAATATGGATTCTAATATTAAACTATCATAGTAAAAATGTTACAAATATAAAAACCACATTAGCGAGTTTGATAAACATTATTAACTTACATGTCCACCAGCACGTGTACTGTTTTTAATAATATTTGAGACTAATCCAAATATTTCTAAACTTTTTTCCACAACAGTGATTGCTAATGCATCATATTCTTCCTCTGCGTTTTTTGTGCTCTGAGTAACTTGAGCATTTCCAGAAGTATTTGTACTACATTTAGGAGACACAGCATTTGTAATCCCAACAATACTTGATGCAGCTGCATTCGTAATTGAGCAATATAAACAAGACATAGCTAAAGTTGATAATTTTTCTAGCTTCACATGTGTTAAAGGTTCTAGTACAGGTAGTGATAATACGCTATGCACAATATTTATGTCATTAACCACTAAATGCAAACTATGACGTATAATGTGAGCATCAGAAGCATTGGCAGGTAAACTAAAACTTTTTTTATTTAAATATGTTTGATACTTTCGAGCATATCGTGATACATGAGGGAGATTTGCACACATATCCAATAATATATCACCTGCACCCATACATTGGAGAGTGCTTACGTTATTTGCTATGAACATCATCTATAATGAAAAAATATCAAATTTACTATTAAAACATCTATATATGGATATGTAAAACAATCAATGATAGAAAATAACCTTTATATCCGTATGAACCTCGTTGTTCGTGGTATCAGTTGAATTTTTATTAGTACCCTCAGTGAAATTTTCGGTAATAAAGGAAACAGGTTGCGCAAAATCTTGTAATGGCATTGTTAATTGTTCAAGAATACTGCTGGATAAATCGCTGTGTGTACGTTTTGTTTCCTTCACACATTGTACAGAAGTATCTTTTTCTTTCCCGGCTTGTGGAACCTTACTCTGCAAAGGTATCTTTGCATTTTGTATTATCGCAATCAAAGCTGCTTCTTCAGTCGAAGAAAGCAGAGATTGCCCAGTACACAAAGCTCGAATTGGAAGAAGTAATTGTTTAGTTGTCAAGACTGTTGAAGCATTACTGTCCCCAGGATGAGTCTGTTGTTGTTTTAATACATTAACAAGATACTGAAGTAGGATCTTGCATGCCTGACATACTGTCGGTATTTGACTCTTAACATCTACAAGGACACAAGGATTTAAAGTTATACATATATATGTATATATATATATATATATATATATATATATATATACACACATTAAATTTAGATATATTACTTAATAGAAATAATGTAATATTATGTATATTTATTTTATATTTATTATTGTATTAAACATAAATATTCAAACTATAAATAGAAATATGGAAACATACAAATTGTATAACTTAAATATAAAAATAGGATTACTTAACAACAATGAGGTTTTCATAAAACTTGCATTGAGCACTATAGAGTATTAATAATTAATTGACATATTTAAACAATATACGTTTTACGTAAACGTTTCGTTTACACGTTATCTAGAATGTACTTCCTATATAAAAATGAACACTTACAGGAATTTGCAAAATTACTAATGTACTCTGCAGAAAGTGCAGCAACAGACGTGTAGAAAGTCTCATATTGTTCTTCGTGTGAAGTAAATTTATGCTCACTGAAAAAGAAACGAAAAATTGCATCAATCAACGGAATACTTGTATTTATCTTTGTCATTGGACACTCATTTCTGTCCTGTCATCTCAAGTTAATTACTCTTGGATTAAAATGTGTTATATTAAGGAAGTATGTTATTTCAAATAATAATACTTACTTTTTCACGATATTTTTTATAAGTTCTATAATGCTATTTTTATTTAAAGAACCGGACGATGCGACTAGTATAGGTTTTATAGCCGAGAACCACTCGTCGCTACCACCACTTTTCGCCGCCATTTTAAAGACTGATTCAATAGCTCTCGCAAGCAGAACGAAATGAGAAGAGTAAGAAACACTGCTGGCAACTTAAAATACATATCCCCAAATTATTACAAACTGGTCTGTTACGACATGGTCAGTTTGCTGAGCTACTGATGTATGCTGTTACTTCATATGTAACAAACTGTTATTTTCCATTTATTTTGCTTTATTTTATAATAAAAAACAGCCTCTAAATTTCTTAGTATGATGTAATCTACAGGAATCACTTATAACTGTCGAGTGTAGTACCACCTATACAAATAATGGACAAAATATGTTATATTTTAACAATTTATTTATGTAAAATAAAATATATATATGTAGATAAAAATTAAAAGATTGAACGAAAAAATTGCATGATTCGTGCCATATATTATCTTGATTAAAAATCATAGAAAGTATTTTTGAAAGTAATTATGATTACCAACTTTCGACTACGAGTTACCGTTCGAAACAAACCCCCATTATTACGCAAAATGTATACTCATCTGAACAATTAGACCATACATATCAGTATCGTAGTATGTATGCTCCTTTGAGTCATTTAGTGTCTTTACTGGTTAACTGACAAGTAGTGGTATAATAGTGTGTAATGTCGGACTTCGCCGATCTTACGTGTGTCGCGTATGAAAATCTTGAATTTAACGATGTTGTATTAAAATTGACCAACAACGATATATAAAAATGAGCTGTTTTCAAACAACGTTACAGTCTTGATGCTTTAGTGTAAAGACTCTTTACATATATAAATTTACTGTTTATGTGACGTTAACGTTGACGTTCACAAGCGTTATCTGTCAGTTACGTGTTAGTGTTTAGGTTAATACATCATGTTTGCGAGTTTGAAGAATAAAATACGAGAAGAAATTGGTAGCGACGTATCAACTGTTGTTCGAAATGCCGCTAACGTTCGTAGTATAAGCTCTAGGCATATTTCGCAGGTGAATATATAAAAAATAACCTTGCTCCAGAACTTCAATTATTTTATTTGTATTACTTTTCTATCACTATATGTACTACACCTTTTTATCTTATATTTACAATTTGTTATATTTTATTGTATTTTTCTTTTTACTTATACAAAATATCTATTTCTCTTATAGACTGGATCCACTAGCAGTATTAGCGAATCTCAAACTTCATTGGATGGATCACGGGAGGAACATGTAGCTTCTTCTTCATCTCCAGTTTCAATGAAACAAGAAAATACTTTTGCATTTAAGCTTAACGATAGTGTACACTTAAAAGATATAAAAAATCTTGAAAATCAAGGAGAAGAATGGCAGAAATTGATAGCTAAAAAGGAAGCGGAATTACAGAAGAAAGTAGATAAAATAAATGAAGAATGGAAGATAAAATTTCTTGAGAAAGAAAAAGAATGGAAAAAGATATCAGAGAAACAAGAAAAAGAAAAAAGAAAATTAGAAACAGAATTACAAAATTCAGAAAGTTCAAAAAGGTCATTAGAATTGGCTCTCAAAGATGCAGAAGGTTAATATTTAATAGGAATACACAAACATATTTACATAAAATATCTATATATAATCTATATGTTATTTAATATATGTTTCAGAATATAAAAAAAAATTATATAATTTTCAAGAAGATGCAGAACAACTGGAAAGTTTTCAAACGCAAGAAATGGCAAAAATCAAACATCTTGTGAGTATTATACAATTAAAATTTATTTTCCATATCTTTTTTGTCATAAATACTTTATAAAAAATATATTACTTTAGCTTCTGTCGAAAGAACAAGAGGTAGAAGAAAAATCACAACATTTAAAAGCTGCCTTAGCAGAAATTGAAAGTCTAAAGTCTGAAGTTTCCCGTCTTAGACGATATGAAGATGAACTAAATAATATACAGGTGAGTACATTTCTATAATTTTTCAAGTAATGCTTAGAATATTATTAAATTTAAGATCTTAATTTATATATTATACTCCTTAATGTGTGTTTATTTATTCATCTTATTCACGTACAGTTAAAACAATAAATACTAGAAAAAAATATATTTTTATAACAATATACTAATTGTATTTTTAATTTATTAATAAACACATAATCTAAAGAGAAGTGTTATTTTTGAATTAAATAGTTTCAAAATAATATACATATAATATTAAATACATATATTAGTTTATATAAAATATTGATGCATATTATTTCAATAATACAAAAAAGATTGAGATACATTTATCACTTGATTGAATACTATTTGTCTCTCTTTTTATATCTTCCATATAAGATACAATATTTATATTGATTTCTTGTATTTATATTTTTTAATGTATCAACAATGTATTCAATGATGGTTTATCTCTTATATATATACAGATTATAATTTGATCGGACATGTTTTATATAAATGTTTTCTTTTCATCAATATATAAAACAATCATTATTCCTTAATCATACTCAATTTTTTATTTGTTTATCAGCATGTTTCTTATGTTTTTATATTATTTTGAGTTGTTTTTTGAGTGTTTCTATTTTTTAATAAGTTTTTATATCACTGCTTTTTGCCATATTTTGCTGCTCTTCACTCTGCACTTCTATTATACAATTATTACCATATTGTAGAATATTTTTATGTTCTACAATTTCATACAAAATATATTATTTAAGAACTATATCAGTGAATTATGGAATGCATTTATTTAGAGAACATTACATTTGTTCCATAAATATCAATCATTCCATTGCCATCAGTGGATAGACCTCTTTATTTAGAAATTAATTGATGGTACATGTGAAAGTGTTCTCTACATTCGAAATGTTATTGGTTTTATTTTGAATTGTGATATATCAAGAAAATTATGTGATAGCAATAATTTTGTGAAAGCAACATATGCATGAAGATTGGAAAATATTTTAATAAACGAAAAAATTGGAGATCAGGGTAGGCAGTTATTTCTGCTAATTTGATGCCACTACTGCTGACACTAGAGGTACGTCTTTATAGCCTTGCTGCTGTTTTGCTGTATAGCAATATCACAAATTCTTTTCTCATTAACTTTACTTATACATTTCTATACTTAACACATACATTCAACACGAACATACATATTTCCTTGCTACAAGTCTATTGTACAATTATCTAAAGATTTAATTTTCAAATTCTCAAGTTCAATTCAATTCAATTTTATAATCTTTGGTACTGCAATGTCTCAGTTTTCATTGTAGTTACAAAATTAATATGTGACATTAAATACATTTAATTTATGAACTGTTTGATGTTACTATATCAAATACTTGTTATTAAATAATCTATATTAACTTTTATTTCTTATCAAAAGCTTTTTACATTTTATTCATGATTTATTCTTATTTTATGCACTCTTAACATATTGTCATTTCAATACACTTTCTCTGGGGTGGCTATAAGCTTTGGAAATTAATATTCTTGTCTCTACCAAATATGATAATCGTCTATGCTTAGGTAAGATTTATAATAAAAGCTTCAATAGAAATTATATTTATTCTTAACATATGCAGGGAATAAATAATGATTATATCTTTACTTTCAGGATGAAATGGAAACGTTACGTCATTCAACACAACGCGAGAGAGCCCAGTTATCGTGTCAACTAGCACAAACAGAAGAAGAGGTCCGTCATCTTAAGGATAAAGTTTTTGTACTAGAGCAAAGAGGTGCTGCAGATTCTAATGACCAAATGACGAATGACGAAAGAATAGCTGATTTAATGAGAGAGCGAACTCTTTTAGAGAGGAAATTGGAGGAAGCTCACCTTCATCTCTCTGATATAAAAACTAGTTGGTCTGGAAAAATATCAAGCTTAGAAACTCAAGTTGGAAGACTCAGTAGACAAGCAGGTGAAGAAGGACTAGAAAGAAGACGCGTAGAAGAAGAAAAAGAAAAATTGAAGCAGAGGATTAAACAACTAGAAGCTGAAATAGAGGTGAACAATGTTGTTATGGCGACGAAAGACGCCAAGCTTTTGCGCATGGCCGAGGACATCGACGAAATGGCCACGGAACTAAAAGAGCTCCGGGCCAGCGTCGATGACGAGGTTGAAGAATTTAAGCGGCAAATTGTGAGTTACCGCGATATGTAGTGATGCTGCATGATCAATCTAGTTTACTTCCAGAAAGACAATCTAGTACATGACCTGGAAGAAGAAACAAATTTCATATTTACATTAGAAACAACAAGAATTATTGCACTCCTAGCTTTTGCATTTTCATAATCATAAATTTTCAAAGATTTTGCATATATTGAATATATCTGCTTATCATCTTGTAAAAGCCTGCTGTTTAAACTCTATAATTTTATTTTATTATTCCACTCTAATAATTATTTATACTAAATATTTTCAGACCTATTTCAGACAATTAGTAATGACACACACGTGACTACATTGTAACTTCTGTACTTTTGAATGTTTATGTGATCATATTATAAACACAAAAATTATCAATAGATAAAGAACTACATTTTGTAACTATTATTGCATGTTAAGAATGCTTGATGCTTAACGCACATACTTATTAGTATTTACCTACACATATTTTTACTTAATCGATTTTTATTTTGTTCCTATAAACATATTAAAACTATGTTTATTTTTCTTATAAGCATGTTAAAAATGAAAATGAAATGTAAATTAATTGTTACATTTAACATAAATTGTGCTTGAAAATAGAATATATTATGTATATAGTGCATGTATTTTGACTTGTTGGAGTTTATTTAAGGAAGGAAGAATCGAAATGGAAACTAATTACAACAAAAAATTTATTATCTAGTCTAGAATATGATAATCATAAAAATTCTGTGATTAAGCATGAGTTCAAATAAATTTTTATGTTACATAGTAATGTCCATTAAATAGATAATACAAAAATACTTTTTAAATAGTTTGTTTTTTGTTTGACTTGCTAGCTAAAAAGTAAAAAATTGAAAGATACAATCTTAAAAAAGATTTTTTACTATTTTTTACTACTCTAAACACTTTTCTTTCTTTGTGTTATTCTAATATATGGCAATTAAATTGCATAATCAACTAGAATATTTTTATGTACAACTGCGTGTTATGTACAGCTTATTTGTGGAATAAAGAAAAGAAAAATATTATTGCATTTTTTTTTTGTTTTACTCTAAACCCATTTCTGTATCACCCCCAAATGAATGTAAATTATACATACCGATTAAACATACAAATAACTCTAAGAACATTATTTTTACACATAATTCAGGTATTAAATGATTACATCTTCATCCTCATTATTTTCAATAAATGAAAACTCACAGAAGTAATTTCATAAAACTTTATATTGCTTACTGATTTAAATATTAAGCAACAATATGGATGAAAGTGTAAGCATTTTCTAATAATGAATAAAAAAAAAATAGATAAGTTTGTGCTTTGAATCATTTAGATATTTTTGGTGTCTTGAGTATTATATTGACTGCTTATATATTTATAAAATGAGCTATAAATTTCCTAAGTAATACATTTACATAATTAAAATAAATTATAATGTATATAAATATGTTAAGATCCATGGTACTTGTAAAAGTTGCTCATTGTAGTTTTTATTTGCCTTTTTATCAGGAAACATCATCAAACCAAACCAGTCAACTGAAATCAGAACTAGAAGAAACTATGACAAAGCTTGTATCTGCCACATCCGAATTAACATACTTACGATCATGCATCGAAGGTGAACAATCAAACAATTCTTCTCTAAGCTTAGAAATAGACCAGTTAAAAGAAAGCTTGGAAATAGAAAAAGAAGCAACTGCAAGATTGCAAGAATGCATACAGAAAGAAAAAAGTGACAAAGATTCTGCGTTGTTAAGGAGTGCTCAATTTTCACAAGATATTGAAATTATTAAACAAGAGAAGAGACTTCAGGAAAATGAAAATCAAGAATTGCAAAACAAAATAGAAAATTTAGAAGGTTGCCTCAAAGCTCAAAGCGAAGAATTGGAACAAGTTATTGGAATGTTAAAAAAATCTAAACAAAGAATTTTAGAATTAGAAGAAATAGAACGTAATAAAGAGAAAATGGAAGGAAATGAAAAAATCTTAAAGAGTAGTTTGTTGGATTTAGAAGAGCAATTAAACGAAAAAACAAAGGTAATCCATGAAATTTATAACTAAATTAAAACATGATTTTATGTAAAACAATATATTTCAATTTTTACAGACAATCAAAGTCTTACAGCAACGTTTAACGGATATGAAGAAAACTCTCCAACGAGAGTTAAGAGTTCCTGCCACATCATTAGATAATGATGCTGAACCGTCCGCTGCTATTTTGAATCCAAGTTCATCTAAAACAGTCACTGCCAGGCACGTCAGTATGAAAGATGACGTTAACTTTAAATATTTAAAACATGTTCTTATTAAATTTCTAACTAGTAGAGAATACGAGGTAAGTATTACTTTATAATCGAAGTTAAACAGATAGTGCAAAAATGACATATTTTACATTTTAGGCTCTTCATTTAACAAAAGCAGTCGCTACACTGCTACATTTCTCCCCGGAAGAAGAGCGTTTGCTTCAACAAACATTAGAATGGAAAATGTCATGGTTTGGTACTCGACCTAATTTGGGTTTTGGACAAACTGCCAAAGCTATACCACCCAGCTGATAACAAATAACATTCCATTTTTATATTATTTAGGAATCTATGGTCTAAGTAAACACCAAGAATTATTAAGGATTGTCTTCAGAATTACATAAATTGCTGAAAAATGGATATGATTCCAGACGTAGTAGTTGTATAAACTTTGTAATATATTCACAGTTTATAATGTACCAATTGTTTGCAAAAATATAGTGTACAGATAAATAAAGTAGTTGGAGATTATGTACTCTAAACCCTAATGTAAAATATTAATGTGTAATCACTTTGTTAATATACGTAAATATTAAAACAACTTGTGGTAAAAGAATAAAAAACTGCATTAACTTTAATTTGTTTTAATGATTACCTCGAACCACTGACTACACGTATGAAAGTCAGTGCTCGACAGAGTATGAACTCTCGATCGGTAAAGTAGAAAGATCTATCGGGGGAAAAAAAAACGTTGCTCTCACATATACGATTCGGCAAAAAAGTATTTACGTACATATTTATATCACATAAAGAATCATGCTTGGATTTTGGACTTGATATTTATATTGTAAATATACCAATTAAATTTTTCCTACTTTATACAATCACACGACAGACGTTTGCTTAAAATAATTAATATACGTATTATAAATAAGATTTATATTTATATAACAAAATAGTAAATCTTGTGTTAACATTTTTACGTTTTATTTGTTAAAAAACTACGCGATTGCGCAATAATCTTGCCGTCATTGACAGAAATAAATAGCACGAGAACGCCAATTACATATCGAGTGTTCGACTACTACATATTATAAATTTCAAATTCACATATGCTACAGGTTTCTTGTTTTGTCGAAAATAATCTCTTCCGTTCTTCTCTTAAAACGCAATATTTAAGATTAAGATTTTAGGAGCTCTTGATCGATCGTCAATACGATCATCAAGCAAATATAGTCGTTGCGAATGATAATGAGACAAAAAATTTCAAAAATAGTATCTCATGCTCGAAAAGAAAAGAATAACAAAAAAGTATGACGTTCTAATCCGATAAACGAATGTGACACGTAGTAACTAAATCAGAGAAAAAGTCTGCTGCTTTTTTCGTATCGATCGATTCGATATGACACCCCCTTTTTATCGTTCCTTTTTCTTTCGTACAAGTCCTGAAACAAACGTAAAACTTTTTTCGTTTCCTTTGTCTCTCTCTCTCTCTCTTTCTCTCTCAACGATAAAACGATCTCTACTCTCTCAAGTACGTACGGATATACATATGAATATACACCATCCATACATCCATACATCCATACGTTCATACGTAGAGAGAACGATACGCGTCATTCAAAGGCTCAAGCATATAAAAATAATATCAGCATTGGAAATTTTGGCGAAGAGCGATGATCGCGTGCACAAAGGTACGACAATAGCGACAATGGTATAGCTCGTCTCTGAGAAGAGAAGTCGAGTATTACGCGATCCCCGAAAGAACCACGCCCTTGGCGAGGAGACTCGATGTCGGCGTCGGCGTCGGCGTCGGCGTCGGCGTCGTTTCTTCCCCACTCACATGGCCTCTCTTTAGAGAGGCTGGCGCTCAACCGCCAACGTCGACATCAACGGCGCCAACGACAGCACTACCACCGTTCCACTACCGGCTCCATCATTCGTCCCTCCAACTATTCTCTCCCTCCCTACCCCTAGCCGTCCTTCTTCGATACGCCGCCTTCGCTCGGAGATCGTAGCCGCCCCGACGGCTCTCGTTCCTTGTTAGAGTAATACAACTCACCGTCAACGGTTGTCGCGTCGCACTGTGTCAGTCTGTCATCGACCTCGCGATCGAGAGCGTGATCGTCGTCGTCCTCGCTTCTCGCGCTCCTCCTATTAAATTTCGTTTATTCTCTCGTCGTTGTCGTTACTCGTCGCGTCCTCGTGATATTTTCTCCTTTTCCGTTTATTCGTGCTCGGAAGATTCTCGCGATTGACATCGCCCAAAAAAGACGTCCGCGGATAAAAATTATACGGATTCAAGGCAACTCCAACGTGCCGAATCTAATAATTCCGCTCGATCGAAGATGAAATTATAGATGAAACACGCCTTCGGTATCTCCTCTTTTTCTCCTTCTTTTCCTCCTTCTCGTACACGCGTTATTTTTACGGATGCGTGCACGCGTTTTTTCGAAGATGATTTATTAGTATTCGAGTTTATATCAACGCCCATCTCGTTGCTCGTCTCGTCGTTGACCGTTCACGATTACGAGTCAGATCGTTCGTAAAATCGACATTTTTGCGAATACCATTCATCTCGCTTGCCTCCCCTTCTTTCCCCCGATCAAGATTAAATTCTATCGTGTTTTTCATACGACTTCGCCCGGATAAAAGGATCGAATCGTCGCTCTTCGCACTGAAAAGAAGACACGCGGGGAGTATGTCCGCATTTGGCGCCGGTTGATTCTTCGATATATCTGCGAGAATCACTGTTATGGTACGTCGATTTTCAACGCATTCTCGTTTGGGCTCACTATCGATTAACGATAATCCTATCGAGTACTTATTCTTCATATGAAGACATTGCAATGACGTTGCGTATGTATATATATATATATTTATACGATTATACATCGCGCGTACGTACGTGTGCGCGCGCGTGTGTGTATATATATACATACACATATTATGTTCATAAATTGTTTTCATTTGCGTCATAAATGTGACACTGTTCTTTCGGAATTAATCGAAATTAAGGTAGTTTTCGGATAAATGTAATTTCTAAGAAACATTTTCAGAAACTAATGAACGTCGACAGTGCTCTTCGAAACAGCGCTTCGACAGAGATGGCATGAGTTTATTTTTATATTTATATTCTTAGCGGAAGCGCTTAACCTTCGGTATGGAATATCACTGTGTATAGAGCAAATCGAATAAAAAATATGTATCAGACTCTCATTCTAATGGAGGGGTAAAAAGTTGTGTGAGAATCAAATTAACGATCGAATTAATATTTGGTTATTATTTAATTAGTTATCGCTATATATAACTTGTTAAGTGAAATTACTAATTGTCTGCTGTGTACTTTTGTATTATGTATATACACATCATTATTTTCTTACGTATATTTACTCGTTGCTTTTGTATTGAATTTCGCGGGGTACAGTGTAAATTAATACATGTACTTATCAATGCTCATATGTATTATTACTTTTGCTTTTTATTTGTGTAGAACTAACTTTTTTACATTCACCGAAAACAAATATTTTATGTTCCTTTTTCCAACGTAGTACCTTAAAAAATGTCTGACACTATTAAGTGATGTCCTAAATTTTTGTCGTAAATATTTGACATTTAGCGACATTAAATAATGTATACATTTAAGGTAGTAATTAAATTGGCAAGAACGTTGATTAATAGAATAAAAGTAATCTTTTTTATCTTAGATATAATGAACTTTAATATCGCGCTTAATAATTTATGTTTTCGCGCCTTTTTATGAAACTTATCGTTGAAATGGGGGAGCCACCGCTGAGTAATAGGCGGCGTTGTTTGGTTATGCATCGTTTAATATCACTTATAAAGCAATTTCAAAAAATGTATAGTTTTAATTCGTATTATTTTCATATTAAAGCAAATAACAACGGCAGATTGTCATCATGATAATTGTGAATAATACAACGTATTATAAAAATGCTGTTTTAACAAGTATTACAAGATTTATAATGTATGTATATAAAGTACATATAAAAGACATCTCTATTATGTATTAAAAATAATTATAGTTTGTTATTGATTGTCACAAGATTGATTTTTAGGAGATTATTCACTCAATTTATCATAATTCATTAATATTTGTTATTTTCGTAGATTTACAATCTTTTGGGGTTTGTATACACATACGTTAAAAGGTCAAAGGACAATATATTGGAATATACATAAACGGAAATCTTTTTACAATTTAAGAAGGCAAGTAAGAAATTATATTTAGTAATCAATACCTTGTGTTAGGATTATATCATTTACCTATATGATAGTACTCTTTTTTATTCATATTATTTGCAAATAATCTCTATATTTTATTTTATTTTTTATAGATTTCATCATTTGTTAATAGACTGTTTATAGTCTGAAATGAAAAATTATCAACGTTTTAACATAATGGAGATAGCATATATATGACATAAGGATTTTTAAAAAGAATTGTTACAATTAGATATTTGATGATGGACACTTGGAAGGAATAGTTTTATAAAATAAAAAAGATAATTTGGCATATATTACTTATCAGTGGTATTTATTAATTCGCAGGTAATATAAACATTTCTAAGGGATTATAAAAATACTAATTGAAGTCTTTGAAGATACATAAATATTGGTATGGTGAATATATTATTTATCTACCACTATTTTACTTTTAGAATGTCGTCCTTAAGAACACAATCGACTGGTGGTGGTGTCCTTGGTTTGAGCAGTATTTGCTCCGATCGTACAGGTGCCACATCGATTGCAAGTGGTTCTCATTCCCATTCTCATACACATAGAAAACACCATCATCACAGTAGAAGTAGAAGTGCTCCTAGAGCACCGGAAAAGCCACCTAGAAAACGTCACTTAAATCCTGGCCATAGCTTGGTCTCCATTCCGAGTCAAATTAAATTATCAATGTTGAACAGTGGCCTCATTTCCTTTGGTAAGCCTTTTTTTATAATTAATATATTTAAATATAAATTGCACGATATAGAGAAGTACTTAAAAAATTATAGTGTCACTTATTTGTGTTTAGCAACGGAAGAACTTGGTAGTAGTATGGGTACTACATTACCTGCAGCACCGACTGAACTTTCTCAATTTCCAAAACTTTGCGAGCTACGACGGAAGTTTCCAGTTCTATATCGTGTAGAGTTTCAAGTAAGAAAACATATTTTATTATATCTATTTCTTTATTAAACACTTACGAAAAGTATAATTTATTTTGAATTATAGACAGCAGCTAAAGTAGAATCACATTCGTGTAGACATGCTACAAAACCAGTAAATAAAGAAAAGAATCAAAACCAGAAATGTATTCCATGTAAGTATGAATCGGTATAAGACTGTTGTTGTATTGTAAAAGACTGTTCTCTTATTTGATCTGAAGTGATAGCTAGTGTTTATTGTCAATGTTGAAATGTTTTGTTTCAACGAAAAAACTAATCCTGTTTGTTTTAATATTGTGATTTTTGAGCTTAAATTCTGTCTAAATTTCTGTCATGACTTCTCAGCAGAAATTGCTTTATAATATAGGAACGTTCGATGCTTTGAAAGATGTGCTTTTGTAATCTAGGAAATATTTTTTTATAAGCTTTTTTATGCAATGATGGTTGACATGTTTAAACTTATAAAATATTAGACTGTACTAGGACTCTTCGTGGGATCCAGATTTGAGGATATTCGGATTCCTTGACATCCAGATAAATAGATAGCACGACAGCTCGAATCCGGATACCGAATATTCGAATCCGGATCCTACACTGAATTCAGTTCCCATTATATGGATCTAACTCCTACACTAGTGACTGCCAATGAAGACACCCCAACTCCAAACGGTTAGTGATATCACTAGCTGTTGCTGGTAAGTTAGTAAGTTTACGGCAAATGCATTATGACTATTTGTTGCTGTTTGTGATGTGTAGATATTGATGTTCTGCAAATTATTGCATATCTTCTAACTTCCTAAAACATTTTCATCGTTACAATGAATGCAAATTTCATTCCCCCCTTCCAAAAAAAGAAAAAACATACATTTTTCAATTTTTTATTATTATTTACTTTAAATTTTTACAAAATTTAATTAAATCTTTTTTTTATGTATGATAAATCCTCTTTATAAAACAGTATCACCTTAATATGATCATAAATTTATCCTATCTTTATTTATTGTACATAATTGCTTTCTTGTAATAATTACAATTGTTTGCAGATGACTATAACAGAGTGGTTTTAGATACGATAGAAGGTGAACAAGATTCTGATTATGTTAATGCATCTTATGTAGATGTGAGTGCTACCAATTTCCTCAATAAATATTTTAAAATTGCATATTAAACATAATGAAAAATTAGTTAAAATTGTATTAATTTTTATTGTTAATTAAAAATTTTAGAGCATCCTGAAACCGAATGCTTACATCGTGACTCAAGGTCCTATGGAAAATACTGTAACAGAATTTTGGCGAATGGTTTGGCAAGAAAAAGCCTCCTGTATTGTTATGCTTACGAAAACATTTGACTTTATTAGAGTAAGTTCTAGTTTCACTATACAAGAAAAATAAGTTGTTATTATTATTATTATTGTAAGAATTTTACAAAGTTATCATGTTTCCTGCAGTACTACATTATAATTTTTTAGGTAATGTGTGTCCAATATTGGCCAGCAAGTAAGGAAAAAGATGAAGAATATGGAGGTATTGGAGTTTCAATATTGCAAGAAGAACAATTAGCCAATTTTCATATACGTACAATAAAACTTTATAAGAAAAATGAAAACGATGTAAGTTCAATTAATATGTATAAGAAATTGTTATAAGATAAAAGTATGAAAACTTTATATTTTTAGGAAATTATTGAAGAGAGAACGTTACTACAATTTCATTATACAGAGTGGCATTCTCATACATGTCCTTTTGGTAATGCTGTATTAGAATTTCGTCGTCGTGTTAGGGCAGTTGTCGGATCTACTATAAAAAATGAATCAGGTCCTATGGTCGTTCACTGCAAGTAAGTCTTCATTCTTTTATTATATGTGTTAATGAATATAATTTTTGTATAAATGATTGAGTCATTTGATATACGATTCCATTTTTTATTTTATATTAAAACTTCTTGTATTCTTTGTGATTATTTTTTCTTCGCAATTAAAGTGATGGTGGTGGTCGATCAGGAGTGTATCTTGCAATAGATGCTAATATGGAGTTAGCAGAAGAAGAAGATGCCTTTGATGTATTTGGATACCTAAAGAAGTTAAGACAAAGTAGAAGAGGACTAATAGAAAATTTGGCAAGTAATTTAATCTTAATAAGAAAAGATAAGAAAGTAATGTATATGCAGAAAGAAGTAGTATAAAATTTCAAGTAAAAATATATGAAATTCATTTTTGCAGGATCAGTATAAATTTGTGTATGATACGTTGGAAGAATTTGTTATATGTGGTACTTCATGGTTCCCAGTTTCGGAATTATCGCAACGTTTAAAACAAAAAAGTATAAAAAATCCAATTACTAAAATGAACGAATATCAACGAGAATATCAACAAATATGTAAACAAACGCCAAGATTTACGATTGGAGATTGTGCAGGTGGACACAGAGCTGATAATCGTGAAAAAAATAGAGATGTTTTAGTTGTACCACGTAAGTTTTTATATGCAAACATTAAATATGTCATGTTATATAGGTACTTTAAAATAATTATTTCTTTTACTTAGCTGATAACTTTCGACCATACCTTACTAGTTTCCAAGGGAACAATTTCACAGATTATATAAATGCTGTCTTTGTGGATGTAAGTTTTAAATTAAAATTGTACATATCATATGTATTTTTTTATTCTACTAATTTTTAGCTATTGCAATATGTAATAGGGCTATACAAAACCGAGAGAATACATTGTCACGGAATGGCCTCTACGAAACACGTGTGGTGAATTTTGGTCTTTAGTTTATGATTATGAATGTGCAGCAGTTGTTGTGTTATGCGTACCGCCTCAGGGTTCTACAAATTTTCCAAGTTTTTGGCCAGAAGGAAGGCATTCAAAAAAATATGGTCCTGTATTCACTATTGACCATATTAGTCATAATCACTATACAAATATTAAAACTTGGGTAATTATAATCATGAACTATATTTTACAACTCGATTCTAAACATTCTTGTACATCCATACATCATTTATGACATATGTTTCTACAGGTATTTAGAATAAATAAAAAAATTATTTCACTACCCGAGTTAATGGCAGGAGTTAAAGCACCTCCGAAAACAGTTCAATTATTTCAACTAACGTGTTGGCCGATGGGTCACAAAGTACCAACATCTACAAATAGCTTAGTAGAGCTAATGAATATGGTTGAACGCTGGAGACAACGGACTGATTATGGTCCAGTGGCAGTCGTCTCTCCCGATGGTAGGAGTCGCTGTGGCGTCTATTGTGCTGCCAATGCATGTATAGAGCAAGTAATACAACATGGAGAAGTAGATATTTTTCAAGCTGTAAAAACGGTGCGCAGACATCGGCCTCAACTCATAGAAAACATGGTTTGCATTAATACACATTAATAAAGAACCAAATGTTTCCAAACACAGCAATTATTAATCTTGTATAATTTTTTTAGACAGAGTATAAGTATTGCTACGACTTAGTTCTACATTATGTGCTGCATTATTTGAATAAAGATATGAACGAAAAAAAGTGAGAAAGCGAGTTGGGAGACGAGCTGTGGTTTATTGAATTTGGTCGTGGTGCAGCGCTGCCATTAACGCCTGAAGAAACTTCAACAGATGGTGAACCAACTTTACCTTGTGCTCAAGGACGTATCGTTTACGAAACTACAAAAGTGGTGTCACCAGAGTTGATAAATGATTCTAAATTTCATGCAACGGCAATTGACAAGGAACTGAAGGTTACAGAATGTCCGGTGGAACGAAAAGTGCTATGGAATAAGCTCGTGCTGGAAGGACGTACAAACACCAATAATGAAAGTATAACAAGGAATAAGGCAATGTCACTGGGACGTGCTGCTAGACCAGACAATCTCAATATCACGCCGTGGTACCATGAGAACTTTTTTATTGCAAACAGCTCGTCAGAATGTACGGTTCAACGAAACTCCGACTCCTCGAATTCACATGTTACAAGAGAATTGAAATCTACATTAATTTCAGAGAAAGATAGTAGTATCGAGACAAAATCTTCGCGAATAGAATCAGTCGGTATTACGCCTAGAAAGGCTTATATGGATTTAGTTGATGCAATCGCACTATTAGATGAGACTTGTCCAAATCAAGAATTTAATCCGTCCGCTATAATAAATACAACAGAGGCTTCTTTGATGCCATACACAGAATATAAGAAGATGAAATCAAAAAATAAACTGAAGAACTTTCATAATTACAATAATCACGATCGACTCAATCAGCGTTCGTTTAAGAGACATCGTCCACAGGATAAGAATAAAAACCGACCATTACTCAGGAAAATTGGTGCGTCGAAAACCGAAGATATACCATTCCTGATAAAATTGACATCAAATCCTGGCACTATTAGCAAGCCCTATTTCCAAAAGATTAGATCAAGGAAAGCTCTTGAACAACCTACTTCGGATAAAATTAATTCTTTGAAAAAATTTATCTTTGATACAACGCACGATGTTAGAGGGAATTCTGTTACTTTTGAAAATATTAGTGAAAATGCAGATATTAAAATTAGAGGGGAAGAGACTAATAATCAGCAAGAGAGAAAGGATATCGCTGAACGATTAAAAGAGCCTAAAACGATAGAATTACCTATTAGGAAGTATTCTGATGTAGGACAAAGCTCTTCTGTGACAATACATTCCTTTGAAACAGATGATTTAGATACAGCTTTCTTGAGAAAAGCACCTCATCGAAGTTCTCTGCGAGCTTCGTTAGATGACATAACCGATACCGGATCTTGTTTGTCGTTAATTGAAAATATAACAGATAGTTCAAAATATAGCACGCAACAACGACGTAATAGCGTAGATATATTATTAAAACAGAAAATAGGCATAAATGAACAAAGCGTTTCTTCTAATGTATACGCAGGTTCGTTTAAAGAATTAGATACATGGGATAGCTTTTCTAAGGAACGAGAAGTGAGAGCTAATAAGACTCCAAATTCAACTTATTTTAGAATAGCTGATTGTACTTTCAAAGGTTTAAAAACTGCTGAAAGTACACCAAATTTGAATACAACTACCGATATTTATTATGATCGTGCAAATTCTGTTAAAACAGAAATTTCAGACTCTCTGAAGACAAATACATTATCGAGCAATATAAAAGAAAAATGTCAACAAATTACAAATTTAAACCAACACAAACAAACTAGCCATTTAGCAGATCAGAGAACAGATAGAAATACTACAACCTCGAAGTGTCGAAAATGGCAAATTTTCCTTGAACCTCTGCAAGAAACGGTGGATATGTTTAATGAGCTACGTAAAGTAAGCAGTTTACTGAATATACCTTCTTGGGAGAAACTTTCTAAAGTAGACAAAACGTTTGTTCCATTAACAAAGCAGATCTTTCTAAGTAAAAAAGAAACTGTAAAACATGAAAATAGCAAACAGTATATTACAAGCGAAAGGAGTGATTTGAGTGTAAATAATCAGAATGAAAGAAAAGAACAACTTTCAAAATCGTCAAAATCGGTTCAATATAAAAAGGCACATTTGTCATTAGATCATCACGTTATTCATGAAAAACAGCAAACTGATTCTAAAACAATTACTTTAACCTCTGCAAAGGACTTAATTTCCCAGACTGAAGTAGATTCTAAATGCTACTTATCGGACATTTTTAATATACCTTTACAGAAAAAGAATAAACAAGAGCATAATGTGGATATGAAAGTAGAGAAAGCGGCTAAGACAAAACAAAATCATTGTCTTGAAATGAAGGTTGCCAACCCTATATTTCAGAAAGAAAGTAGCTCTCAGAAAATGGTACAAATTCAGGGACGGACCAATGATTTTTACGAGATTGTATCATCTAAAACAGTGCCGTATTGCGCTGAAAAACAATTAAGCAAAGTCTCTGCCGAAGAAGATACAAAATTAGAGAACTTTACCCTTGGTTCTAAGGTTGACTACCAGTCAGTTATTGAGCAAAAGCGGACCAAATGCTTCCCTTTATAATGCATGTATGTAGATCTACTTGTAGATAATGTTTCATAATAAAAACACATTGTGTTTGCATTAAGAATGTACAATGCCAGGAACAGGAGCCTTATGTATAGTGAATCATGTTTTATTTAAACTGTTTCACTACTATTTAGCTATACTGGGGGTAAAAAATTAATACTTATTTCTAGTATTGTACAGGATAAAACGGACATTCGAAGCAGATTGTATTATTGGTTTCTACAATAAACATTATGCTGCATTCATAAAATTGGATAGGATTGTATCCTTTTTGATCGAGCCTTTGACGATTAGGGACGTAAATATAAATGACGGCATTTTCCCGAAAAAATCCTTTGAACACTGTCAAAATGAAAGTGGTACAATACTAAAATATATACAAAAAATATACTTAGTATATTACACTTCTATTATTTGGTCAACAATTCTTGAAGTGCCTTGCCTTGTATATGTTTACATTTATCTTTCTAAAAGTGAACTATAGAATGGTTTTTCGGTTCGCTTGGTCTATATATATAGATATGGCAAATTATTTAAAATAATTGTTTTACGTGTGTCACTTTCATCAAGGCAAGGATTCAAGCCGTTTTTCTATACTGCTTTGTACAAAATAAGAACGTTTGTAAAATGTCGGTCTGTTATACAATATACAATGTTATTTTATTGTCAAAATAAAGCTACAAACCAGCAACATATTTAACAAGAGTCTAAATTAAACAATATAGTTAACAGTTACAAAGGGGAATTAGGACTTGGTAAGGTATAAGATGTGTTTATAGAATGTAGCTTGAATGTTTATAAAATTGTTAGAAACATATTATTGTAACAGAAATGGAATATTGTTCTGTAAATATATCAATGGAAAGAAAATAAGATAATTGTTAGCAGAAATATGATGCGTGTGTACGAATATTTATGTATAGATTAATAGCAAATAATTTTTTTCTTAGTTTCTTTTATTTTCGTTTATAAAGTATAGTTTGTTAGTTTGTTGTTTTCAAAATTTCTTTTATTGTAAATATTTGTTATTATGTATTGTAAATCTGTTTTTAGAATTTCCTCTGTTGTAAATTAACAATTTTTATTTTATACGCTATTTCTTCTAAGTAACATTTGTAATTTTACTGAAACCTGTAATTTACTATACCAATGTTTATTAATGATTATTTAGAACGTAACGCTATTGATAAGTAAGAACAGGGTGTTTCAATATAGTAGTTGAAAGAATTATTACCGCGCTTATGAAACGTAAGCATACAATGTGTTGTATCTCACTTGTATGCTTAATCATATTTTGTTTTACGCCGACCAGAAGTACGTAACTGTGAGATTTATTGAAGTACTAATTTAATTCTAATTTATTTTAATAAAATTAATAAAGCCGAATCTTAAATTAATTATTTGAAAGGTTGATCAGTATATGCATATAAATGAAGCGCCATCTACACATAATGTTCAAATATAAGAAAGCAACAATGAAACAATGTTCAAGTTGAAGAATAATAATTTTAGAAATAATAAATTAATAGCAATTTAGTATATATATATACATGTAGATATATATGGTATATTTACTAGATATTTGTTTATATATATACACTTAACTTTATTAAGTAGTATATAATTTATTTTCTGATCCTAACCTCTATTTACCGTGTAACCGGTTAAACACGTGGTTATACTCATGACACGTACAGGAAAATCAAACTATATATTTTTGGTCCATCTAATTTTGACGTAATCTACACAGAATTAAAATTGAGAAAGAGCTTCAACTATGGATGATATTTCTAAAAAAATGAACTGTCAAAAAAGTACATCTGCAATACAAGACATGGAAGTAATTATCGTATATGAATCGACACTTAGATCAGAAATAAATGAAAATAAATCGGTATCACAAACTGATTGCAACAATTTAGAAAATAAAGATCAAAGGGAATTCTTTGACACGGATAAACATGTTAATAGTATAGCAAAGAATTCTGATAATGATAATATTGATGTACAAAATACAAATCCAGAAATTATTTCTGAAAATACCAATGATCTTGGTAATTACAGTTCTACGACACACAAAGATGAAATACTTTCTCATAAAATGCCAGAAAACTGCAATAAAACAACTTCTTCCCTTTCTGCAATTGCTATTGAATATAATTCTGATACAGATACTGAAGACAGTACACGTGTTGACGCCACTCAAAATTTTAAACTTAATAAAAGTGACAGTAACGACAGTATAGAAGTCTTATATGAAGGAAGTAAAAGTGAGTATCGTACAAAGGAGAAAGAGTCATCTTCAAGTGAAGACAGTGACAGTGATAGCGATAGCAGTAGTGATTCTAGCGATAGTAGTGACTCATCTATAATAATTACATCAGATGATTCGGATGATAGCAGTGAAGTAAATAGGTAAGACAATTACTTTTTTGATAGTGTTTTGTTTTCTTTTTAAAGAATACATATTTTTCTTTTAAGAAATAACAAAAATAATAAAGGGAGACCCAAAGAAAGGGAATTAAAAAGTGAATTAGATGACCTGCCTCCAATAGAAGATCTTAAAATATCTGTGTCAGAAGACTCGTGTGATCCAATGGGAGAGGTAGAGGCTCTTTGTCTTATATCTTAAAAATTAGTTAGTAGTTCATTAGTTATGTTGACATTTATTATTTTAATTTCATTTTAGGTTGCTTGGACAGTTGAACAATTAGTAGTTGTTCGTCCAACAGTTGGAAAACCAACTCTTAATTTAGATACTGTTCTTTTTATAGATAAGGGAAAAAGAGCATTAGGCAAAATATTTGATGTTTTTGGGCAAGTTTCTGATCCACATTACTGTGTAAGATTTAATAGCTCTGAACATATAAAAGAAAATGAAATTAAAGTTGGTATGACAGTTTATTATTGTCCAAACACACCATATACATCTCTTGTCTTCATGCATGAATTGACTAAGTATGTTTTAAATATTCAGTTGCTCAGTTATACCTATATAAAGTGTTCCATTTATTCAATACTTACCATCACTCAGAATGAAAGCTAGTGACGCTGTTGGCGATGACGAGACTCCTGATTTTTCTGATGACGAAGAAGAAAGGAGATATTATGAAAACTTAAAACAAAACCAAGCGAAGGAAATAATTCATTCAGAAGAGAATGTTCCACGAAAGCGAAGACGAAAGTCAAGTAAGTCAATATTTACTTAATTGTAAGTATCTTTTTCTTGTAAGCACTATCTTTATCATGATTTTTTAAACTGCAGCATCAACTTGGCAGTCTAATCATCCATGGAATAGAAATACAGTAGCACAGAATTATAAAGGAAGAAAACCTCACGACAGGAATAACGATAGCTCTATACATCCTACTACATATAACTCACATAATTCATGGTCGTGGTCATCGTCTGCATATCAAAATGACTCAAACTACTTGCCCCATTTTCAGCAAATGCATTCAGCAAACAATGGACTATATGGACATATGCCATATTCAGATAACTCACAAGTTAACAGTACGAATCAAGATCCAAATAATTCTAAGAAATACAATTTTAATTCTCAACATAGAAACTCTAGTAAAGACAGATTACCAATACTAAGTCCTGATGCTCCTTTTGGAATACATCCTGGATTTGAACCTTCTTTGCCAGTTCGTGTTAACAGACATAATACATTTCTATCTCCAAATGCAAGATTTCCACATACAAATATGTATTGGCAATCACAATCTTCACATGTAACTTCACCTTGGCCATTATTTTCACCACCACCACCACCACCACCTCCACCTCCAGCAGAAAATAATCATGATACTTTTCAATAACTCGGTATTACTATTAAATTAAAATAAAATTTTAAATATAAATATATTAAAATATGAAAACCTTTTATTGGTTTATTCTTTTATCCTATATAAATATTTACATACAAATTTTACATAATCTGTATAATCAATAATACAAGATTATTGCATAACAAATACAAGAAAGTGTCTTCTTTTAATTAATATACATAATAAGTTAAAAAGACTATATAATACGTATATCTTAACCTAGGCTTTTAAGGATTCACTTAATCACGAAATCCAAAAGACTTGGAATACTGTCATAACAATGTATAAATGGTTAGCTAGTTAAAAAAGCATCATTTTTGTAATTCAACATTTCTGGTTTGTCTAATTCTTTCTTAGCAATCTCAATATCATCCTTTATTGCTTTTATTAATTCATCTATAAAGATTTGTTTTTATAGTTTTATAGTTTGTTTTTTCAGTACAAAATAAAGTATGTAAATAATATAAAATTTAATTTACCTACTGATGCGAAATTTTTCTCCGGACGTATATAACCGGTAATTATCACTTTAATTTCCTTTCCATAAAAATCATCTGGAAATGTGTGTAATATATGAACTTCCTAAAAAATAACTTACGAAGTTAGATTAACAAATATACTATTACGTTATTTTAATATTGCTTGCTACTTAACGATTGTCTTTTTTTCATTCTTAAAAAATGGATTCCATCCGATACTTGCAACCATTTTATATATATTCCTCTCTAAAGCAACCCAACCATAATATATACCAGTGTTAAATTCTTTTGGCAATGTATCTACAACGTCGTCGGCAAGATTTGCTGAAATAAAATTTATATAATAGCACGTTAATGTCAATCCTTACAAAATACCTAGAGTTCATTGCTTTGAATTTGTACAAAAAGCGCTCCGTAACGTTAATGAATAGAACACTCGCTAGATGCCGTTAATATAGACACCAAATGTTTTAAAAGTGTGTCCTAACATTAAAGAGAATTTCGAAAGACTGATAACAAAAATAATGTTACAAAGATGCATCGATAATATATTAATGCATTAAAAAATGATATTAAATATTTCCGATGTCAGAAGGATATTATTAAAACATTGATATATCGACCGACCTTTGCTTCAAATTTATAGAACAAGTTGCGCTCGAATGAAAATTTCTGTACGTTTACATAATGTAATGGATTTTATAGATTTAACTAAAAAAAATTATCTTATTTCCTTTAATAAATAATAAATTAGGTTGTCATCGCATGAACATTCAAACTTCAATGGAATAATTCGTTTGTTTCTCTTTGCATTTCAATAATTAAAATATTTTTTATGTAATATGTTATATATAAATTGATACCTGTAGGAATGCCTAACGCTTTGGAGCCCCTACCAAAACCTCGAACAACCAAACCAGATATAAAATGTGGTAACATTTTGTAACAGATCTCGCGTACCTGTTGTCTCTTAGATTCGTGCCAACAGATGAAAATTTGACAAACGTGTATAACGTGAAAACAATCGAGCAAGCTTAACGTTTTAACATTGGTATACTATATTGACGTGGCAGTTTGAACAATGGTATATCTTATATTATCATGCCACTATTATTTCGTGAAAATCCAACGTGGCAATGTGGATATACGTAATATATGATTTTCCTATTAAACACTTCTGCGCATATAAACCAGTAGGAATGCATGCAATTATCTGAAAGGCTAGAACAGTACTACCAATATAAAAATAAAACAAATTTATTAATTCTTCGGAAAAATACATTTATGTCCTTGTTCGTATTGCAAAAGGGAATCGAAACTTCGAGTCGAAATCCGTAGTGATCAATGTGCTACCTAGTAGTAAATTTTTAAAGTTTCATTATACTTATGAGGAAAGAGTAAGCCTAAGGGTACGCTTACATTGTATCCGTGTCGGTAGAGCTGTTTCGGAGAACATTGGCAGCCGTCGGCTATGTGATTCCAACGCGTACGCTAGAATGAATCCGCTTGCGTAACGATCGGCTTGATTGAATGACTTTTTTGTATATTTAATGTTCTTTTATTTTATACATCACACAATGCATACAATGTTTTATGTTTACGTTCAGCAAATCTAAGGTCAAATATATTACGCTATTATTCCATACTATTCGATACACTATTTCCGGTAATTATTTACTTTAGTGATTCCTCACCGATTTTGATGACCTTGAAATATGTTGTCAAGGTCAATATTCTGAACAACTTTTCCTTATACATCTTATCGCCGGTCGGTCTTAGTTTTCGAGTTATACGCAAAAATATATTTTTAATTTCTTATTACATATTTTTTATTTAATACATATTTCTTTAAATTCTGTTACGGTTGCGTCATAATTAGTTTTGATCAATACTGATATTAACTCGCTAAACAATAACTAGAATAGAATTATAAATTTGAAACTATACTCCGTCCAACGAGTCGAGTCAATAAAGATAAACAAAATATTCGCGCGATAGGCACGCGATAGATGCGATGGACACCAGCTATTGGCTGTCTAACGATAGTCAATTGTAAAATTCATGAGCGAAAATCATGGGTAAACACGTAACAACACGTATACATGTTACCGCCGCTTATTTTTAATTTCCGAACCCAGCCACAACCCAGACACAATAAATGAAATTTTTCACTGGTTTGTATCTGGGTTGCGTCTTGTCCTGAAGACGCAACCCTGTTACAACCTAGATGCAGACTTAACTTAAAATCGCAGTAATAAATTAAAAACATATTTTTGCGCAAATAACTCGGTAACTAAGCCGACCGGCGATAAGATGTATAAGGAAAAGTTGTTCAGAATATTGACCTTGACAATATATTTCAAGGTCATAAAAATCGGTGAGGAATCACTAAAGTAAATAATTACCCTATTTCCTCTATTTTAAACAATATTATGCTTATAAAAATATATGCGATGTCATATACTTTTTGAGTTCGTGTAAATGTCCCGTACTATATAATGGGACAAATATCTGGTCTTATTTGAACAACTCAAGGTTATCTTGGTTTCGCTATGAGAACACGTTATCCTCCAAATTTTTATTATCGTCATTTACTGTACATTCGATACCGGTAACTTTTTATTGAAAACTTTTTTGTCAGATGGCCGCAAAGAACTAAAAATTTGTGGAACATGTAATACGCTTGTATATTATTTTATCTAGCGGACCGTAGTGGACAACAGGACTGCATTATCGACATTACACAAGAACACTTTTTGACCCAGTATGTTTAGATAAGGCGATTTCATCCGCTCAGTTTGAAATCGTCTCAGCTGAAACGCTTCATGTTTTAAGGAAAAAATAAATATTTATTTTCAATCCATGTTGATTATATTTATTAACAAACATATGAAATGGTATAAGTATGGAATGAAGTACCATTTATATATTATTTCATAAAGATATTTAATTTTTATCATATTAATAGTAGTAATAATAAAAGTAGATTTGTTTTTATTTATATAAATGACTGTTTAACGAGGACACATGGCATGACGACCACCATCAACCGGTAGAGTAGCACCTGTAATGAAACTGGCATTGTCACTTGCCAAGAATGCAATTGTCTTTGCTACTTCTGACGCATCTCCTGCTCTTCCAAGAGCATGCGTTTTCTTAGAGTTTTCATAGAATGTTTTTAATTGTTCCTCGGTCATGCCACTACTTCTATGAAGATTTGTTAGTATAACACCAGGGCATACTGCATTTACTCGAATCTGATACGATATGATAGAATATAATATAATATATTTGGTTTAAATTTGGCTTTACAATGAATGTTGTTACCTCTTTACTTGCAAGATCTAAAGCAACACATCTTGTAAATTGATCAATTGCTGATTTACTCATACAGTAAGCTAACACGTTCGGAAATGATCTAAGACCAGTCACACTTGATACGTTTACAATGTTGCCTTTACTTTTAATAAGATGTGGAACAGCCAATAATGTCAATTGGTACACCGATCTAACATTTAAATTGAAGACTCTAAAATATAAAATGTATGTATTATATGTTATATACTTTATCCATTTATGATACGAAATAGAGAAAAAACATCAAAAAACTACCTATCATATTGTTCTAAACTTGTAGTCTCTATACTTCCACTCTCTATAATACCAGCATTATTAACAAGAACATCTAATTTGCCATAATGCTTGATTGTCGAATCAATAATATTTTTAACATCTGTTTCGTTTGTTAATTCACCAGTTACAATGAATGGTTTTGGTTCTTTACATTGTTCAGCAACTTTTTGCAAATTATTTAGATTTCTGCCTGTTATAGATAATGATGCACCTAGTTCTGATAAATGAATAGCAGTTGCTGCTCCGATGCCAGAACTAGCTCCTGTTACTAATATAACTTTCCCAAGAAAAGACATCTGTATAATTTATATTTTAATTACAATAGTATCTATATTTGTTGAATATTTTGATTTGCAGATTTATATTTTGAATTTGTTTGAAATTTTTTACCTATATCTCTTTAAAGAATATGTTGAATAATATTACATTATATGCACACGTATGTTATGTATTTGTACGCTAAAAAACATAATGAAAAAATACTTACGTTTAATTTAGTAAAAAATTAATTACTAATATTTTGACGAGCGAAAGAAATCAATAATAAATATTAAAATTGTGGGGAAGGCTAGGAATTCTCACACGCGGTTAACTTCTGGAAAGACGTTTAATTTCCTTTTATGTAGAGAACTTCTCTTTATCAAATTTGCCAGAAAAAAGTGCGACTCAAAGTGTTATAAAATAAAGATTCAAACTATAGGTGGCGCTTCAGTCGTTTGCCAACCTTAGACAGTGATGCCAGGACGTGGGATTTTCTCCCGCGTGGGAGCCTTTGTGCGCATGCGCATGTTGACGTCACAGCTCGACGGCAATTGTTTCCACGGACGTATCTATGTACAACGGTAGGTACGCGTAAGGGGTCTCCCAGTCGTTTCCCGCGTTTTTCATTAAAGTGAACTGATAAAAACTAGAAGATGGATCACTAGCAGCCTAGTTCGAATGGATTGGCGGATAAGAGAAGAAAAGGAAAAGTATTCCAATTATCTTGGTTAAAAAATGACATGTTTAAAGACTGGTTAAAATCTGATGATAATACTAAAAAAACTTTCTGCAAGGCTTGCAGTAAAGTCTTGGCATGCGGAAAAAAATATATATTAATTTATTTCTATATAAATATGTTATTTCCTTTAAAAATGTCCTTTTCCTGTAACTTCTACCGTATTTCAATTGTCACGGGGGTCTAACGATACCCCATATTTGAGTAAAGTATATACGTTACTGAGGATTAGGTAGTGCGCATGCTTGGGAAAAATCCCACGTCCTGGCATCACTGACCTTAGATACAGACTAGGGACTTGTTCCCGAAATTCCCTAGGGGTCACCACAAAATTATCGATAGAGTGTAAATTAGTTAAACCTCGCTATAGAACTACTGTATTACTTCGTTGTAAAGAAATTAACTCTGCAAAATCATAACCTGGTTATGGCTTAAGACCGCGCATGCGCGTCACAGCCAGAGAATAAGAAGAAGAAGAAGAACTCTGCAAAAAGCAGCTCAGATGGTACAGTCGCTCCTACTTTGAACTAGACTGCACCGATTCCATTTGTAAAATTGACTAACAGCGCCATTTATAATCAGTATATACATTTTCCTACTTGTGTATGTGCATACCTTCGTATGCATAGAAGGAATAAAGTTTCACACTTTTGTTATCTATGTTGCAATGAATAAATAATTTTTTTCGAATTATATATATGGCTGATAAAATTATTTTTTTGCTACTATCTGTAAAACGCGGACATTCAATTACAAATGATGTGTTATAAAAATATGTTTTCTTATTATATCTATATTACTTATTTACTAATGTCGATTTGTTTATTGTAGTTGAATATTAACACAAAATTGTATTATGTGTAAAATTAAGACAAATACATTACTTTTATTTATTACTTATAAGAAACTTTTTATCATTACACATCTAATCAACACAACAGCCCCACGCTAAATTCCTCCGGAAATCGTGCAAGTTCATGCTTATACAGCATTTACACAGTATTTTGCACTAAAACTCTAATAATTAAATAAACACTTCTTATCTCTACTATTATCTATTTAGTATATTCCCCTGTCAAGCATAACGGACGGCTAAGGTTTACAAAAAACGTTTTTGTACTTTTATTTACTTATATTAAAATCTTTATTTATAGAATAGATTAATATAAAATTCAAAATCTATGTGTTCGTAAGTAGCTCATAAGGAGCACAAGACAGGTCGTTTGATTTAAAAAAAAACATTAATTTGTTTAAATTTTTATAACTTGTTTTATAGCTAATATTTCCACAATTTAAGTGGCTTATACTTTTCGTCGGAACATAAAGAGCAACTAAGCAAAATTTCATCTAGATTGAGCAAAAATGGTAACAGTTACAAAGAAATCTCAAATATATGGTCACAAGTTACACGGACCACATTAATGGAAATGATCGTTTCTGTCAATAAGCAAAACTACTAGAATGTGTTAGAAGAGATAAGCAATTTAGGAATACAGCCAATCAATCCACATTCCTTCCGAAGGACATCTTTTCATCGATGCACTGTACATGTACCTTATTACCCTTATTAAAATGACTTTCTTATCCATTTACAGGGAATAACAAGTAGAAGTAGATATTAAACAATTAGGCGAGTTTTCTAATTATTTACTTTAATATTTTTTTTAGCTCATTTGAAATTTCTTTGAAACGTTCTTCTACCTTTTGTAAATTTTCCATTACTTTTGCATCGTCCACGTATATATCTTTTACTTTTTTTATAACTCCTTGTAATGTTATTTTAGCGCTACTTAATAATGCCTTTTTAGGCCTCATATGATCTGTGCAATAAGATGAACAGCGTAAGTATGAGTCAGACAATTTACAGCACAATTCCAAGACAGACAAAGTTGCTTCTTGCTTTTGTAACCATTTAGGGTCTGATACAGCAGCACGATATGCTTGCTGTAAATACTGTAGAGCTTTTTGATCATCGACGTCTGTTCTTTTAAGCATTGTTATTTCTGAGTATAATCTCCAAAGATTTGAATTATTAGATATACGACATGTAATTCTACCAAATAATTGAAGTGTCGGTTGGAGTAACGAGTTTCGACATGGATTGCCATCGGCGTCTCTAACGTCATTTATAATAGCGTTCGTTAATATTTCGAGAATCTGGATATCTAAGTGTTCATGCTTTAAATCTAAAATTTGATTGTAGCACCTTATTACCTGTAATAAAACAATCGTTAGTAACAGCTAATATTTAATTAATTGTTTAACAAATAATATATTTAATATACTTCTGAGAAGTGCCCTAAGTCGATGCAAACGACCATTAAATTGTCCCACACTTCCCAACGATCGTGAACACACTTTATCGCTTCGTGAAGAATTTTCCGTGCTCTAGCTTTATCACCTAATTTTATATATGCTTTTGCTAAATTATTCCATGCTTCAAAAGTCTGCAATTTGTAACAAAAATTTATATAAGGTAACTATTATGTAAATGTCTTACTGTGTAAATATATTATTAATATTAAATATATTATTAATATATTAATGTCACAAACCGTTTGTTCCAAAGCACAGTATCGTCTGTATGCCATTGCTGCTAATTTCCAATCCTCCGTTTGTAGTGCTGCAAAGCCAAGTCTCAACCATACATTTTCTTGTATACTATTCAACTCAACTGATAGTTTTAAATGTGGTATAGCTTTAGCATACTAAAACACAATACAAAATAAAGAAATATATATATATATATATATGCAATTTTTCAAAAAATAGGCTATACATACATCTTTTTTTGCAAAATAAAAGAATCCCCAATGTCTCTGTGCACGACTACTTTTTTCTTGCGATAATTTCCATGCTGTTTCATAATGTGTTACATCACCTGTAGCATCACCCAATAAACACCATAATTTAATTGTTGGTTTTTTAGCAATTTCCTGACGTATAATTTCTGCAGCCTACATATAAAAACATATAAAACATATAAAAAAGTTCTGGATAATACTCATTTACTATAATAATTACATGTAATATTATATTTTAATAAAAATCTTACTTTGTGTTTTAGTTCCAAGATATTATAGCAAGCAATAACATTTTCCCAAAGTTTCAATTTAATAAATAAATCCAAAGCTCCTTTCACCAATCCAAGACTAACCATGAGATTAGCTAAAATTTCTTCTAGCATCCATATAGGTTTCATTCCACTTGTAAAGAACATATCTAGTCTTTCTGTTACAGGAACTTTACAATCGCTAATCTCTTTCAATAAATATTCAGTTTGTAACATTGATCGTTCAACAGTTCTTTTGTCATTAGATTCATAAATGCAACGATAACAAAGAGATGTCATTTTTAATGACCAATTTTTTGTATTATCAATTACTTTCTGTAAAAAAGCAACAATTTCTATTATATTACATATATATCTAATAAGTTGACAAAAAGTAATGTTGTTGTACATACTGTTACATATGGCTTAGTTTCTTCATCCGTAAGTTTATCTTTTGGTTGAGACAACTTCAACTGAGTACTATCAAACACAAAATATATTTTTATAATATACATATATTGAACAATTCATTAAAATCTATATAGGATAGGACACATAAATGGAAACAACTTAGATGTCTTTTTTTAGAGAACAACTTTTATTGCTTATAGCAATAAAATATACTTACTGCCTTGCCAAAACAATAGCTTCTTCTAATGCTCCTAACTTTGTTTCATCTTGAGATTCAGAAAACTGAATACGCTCTAGTCTTATATCGTCATTTAAATCTAAAGATTTAGGTACATTTTCACAAGACCTTACATTGAATATGTCTTCCTTGTCCATATTTATTTTTAAAAATAATTGTGCCTTCTCTTCTTGTTGATATTTCGTTCGTTTTCCCATAGCACCTTGCAATTCCATCTGTATTTGAGCAATATTTTGTGCCTGTTCTAAATACCTTTCTGAATGTTCTATCTTCTTATAATACAAATAAAATTGCGCAACTTCAAGGTTAAATAAAGCTTCACAAAAAGGAGACTGTAAAATATGTAAAGTACTAATATTTGGAATTAATGCTTCAGTTTCTTCAAATATCATTCCTGAAGTCTCCTCTAATATAAATTGATGCAGAAGATTGACTCTGAATAACCACCATATGCAACTCTTATAAGTATCTTGCATATGCTTATTTGAGAATATCATTTTAGATAAATAAAGAAACTCTGTTTTTTTAACATTTTCATTACATTCATCGTGTAGAGATAAATATTTAAGCGCTTCTCCTCTTTTAGGCGATAATAATTCAACGTTTAGATCATCTGTAATTGGACCTGTCCAATTACTTTTTACAAAATATAATAAAGATGCTATACCCAGGCATAGCCATTCATCACATCGCGAGTCAGGTTTTATATGATTTTGTATGACTTCTTGTAAATTGTCGCTGTTACAAAACAATGTAACAAGTTCGGTGGATAGTATATTTGACAATACATTTTCATATTGTCCTGCTAATATCTTACCAACATTAGAAATATCACAATCTGAAAAAAAATATACACAATAAGAAATGCAATAAAATATATGTATGTAATACCTTTTATATACCTACACTATACAAATCATATAATCTTACCTTCATTAACAATGTTTGTTAATAGTTGGACTTCTATTTTTTCGTTGATACTTTTTCTAGATTCATCCATGATTTTTCTGCTGGTAATTTACATCCAATTGTTATTTGTGATATTGGTGATATTGAAAGAACTACTAACGAAATAAAATATTTTCAACTTTTGTATACCTAAACGTGTGCACAGCGTAACATGTATTATGATGTATACTCCAACAGGAATGTTATTTGTAGATGTAAATTGAAACAAAACAACTTTATTTTTTAATTAACTATTCATATCATTGTCGGTATTTGTTATATTTTATGTTATTTCAAAACATTCGCGAAGGTTATAACGTTGCGATTTTCATACGTAGTAATCATCAAAAGCACGTGGTGAAGAGATCATTTAACAAATATTATCTACAGAATTTAATTTAATTTGATTTAAAAAAGTTCAATAAAATTTAAATTAACTCAAGGAAAACATTTTTACAGTACGTCATACGTTTTATTGGTTTCTTTCTTTTAAATACCGCGTTGCGGCATATTATTGTCGTGCCTACTGGCAGGAACAATCGATATATATATATATACAGTAGTGTACTCTCTTAGCACCTTTGAAGTGTGTTGCCAAAATGGAGTGCGCATGCGCGAAATAAATAAGTTGCCCAATGGTGCCATCTGATCTTCTTTCTCACTTGCGTTTACTTTTCTCGTTCTTTTTGGTGATCGTTTAAACGTTGATTTAAATTGTATCTTTTTGGAGCAAAAATGTGAATTACTATAGTTGATGACAGAGATAGTTTTTCGACGATCAGCTTATACATCCTGCGCTCCTAATGCCGAGCTCACTTTTCGTAGTAATCGCAGCAAAATTTATATTCTTACGTGAAACATTAGGTATCGGAGAAAGGTTTTAATTTATAAATGTCTACAACTTTTGCATCGAAGTTACATCAAATAAATTATTTCCTAGTCAAATTTTAAATAAAGTGGGGAATGGGACAAACTTGTCAGCAATCGTTATGCCAATTCGGAATATATATTACTTCGCCATAAAAAAATACATTTCTTTATATTATCATACGTATAGTATTTTACATCATAAGTTAACATATTATAATCATCTTATAATTATAATCCCACCAAAAACATAAATGTGAAAAAGGAGTCAAGTTCGGTACATACCTCAAATATACCAATAAACAAAATTTGTGCTTACACTTTCCGTTACACGAGGGGGAACTTTTTGTCGAGTGTGCACGTATAAGCTATACATATACATATCTAAATGATAGATATGTACATCGTTATGATATGCCTTACATACCGTAACTAACATTTTTTTATATTTTTGGTTATTATAAAGTGCGCTGTTTGTGACGATATAACACATTAATCAATACACAATATACTATAATATAATACATTATTCAAGTGCATTATTCTACAATTTGTTCACTCTCAGGTTATATCAATTGCATTTCATCCATTCTCAGTTATGTCGTTGACATAACATCTATCATACTTCTAATCTTTTTTTAGATTAGAAAAAATGAAAGATCCGTTGCCTTCTTATATTAGTTTATGCTGCGTTTTGAATCGAATCCTCGATGGTACTATTTTTATACATATTTTGTCGCCGCGTAAAAGCGCGCAGTTCACGTTACGCCTGATTGCTGATCGCGTCTCGTACTGTGAAATGGTTTTTTATTATATGATCCTCGAGTAAATACTGCAATTAAAAAGTTGAAATCAAAATGGAATCGTTCTGCAGAGTAACGCGAGGACTAAAAGCAAAAATTACATATTAAAATAATTCATCGAATTGTTTATCATATCAATCCCAATAAACGGTAGTTGCCAAATTCATATTACGAAATCGTCTTGCATAAAAAAATGTACTTGATCGTTGCAAGTCAACGCTGTTGTGTACTGTGGTTGTGTTTAAAATATAATTAGCATCGTGTTATTCAGGTTAGGAAATTATGAGATTCTTAAACATTGTTTAGGATCATTTGCAACACTCGAGACAAATCAGCATTACAAGCATAATTAGTGGAGTATTACAAAGAAATAAATAATCAGGATTGATCGAAAGATGATACTAGAAAAAGCAGATAAATTTTCGTTTTTTATTGTTTTATGTATATTTTCAGAACGATGTAAATTTCAGTCAACAATGCCTATAATATATGAATAAGATATGCAGAATCAGATCGAGCATAGACTTCAGCCTATATTGTTATTCAATTTGTTTACGATAGTCAAATATAACGCGCATGTCTACGTTAAAGATGTCAGCCGTAGAAACACCACCTTTCATACGAACCATAGAGTGGGATATGATGGACAAAACAAAATTTTTCCCATTGAGCATGCTTTCTTCATTCTCAGTACGATGTTGTCTTTATCCACTGACAGTAATAAAAACTCGTCTTCAAATTCAAAGACACAACGCCATGTACGATGGTAAGATAAACGAATATAGTAATCGAGTCAAGTTTGTAGTATATAGTATAATTTCAATTATAGTTATACAGCCATTTCCTACTTGCTCTTACCATTTATAGGGATGATAGATGCATGTACAAAAATTTACAAGCTGGAAGGAATTTCTGGGCTCTATAGGGGTTTTTGGATCAGTTCTATTCAAATTATTTCTGGAGTATTTTATGTATCGACCTATGAAGGAGTACGTCATTTATTAGGACGAGAACCTCTTGCCTTTCATAAGGACTCTCGAGTAAAGGCATTAATCGCAGGAGGTGCTGCTAGTTTAGTAGGCCAGACAATAGTTGTGCCATTCGATGTTGTTAGCCAGCATCTAATGGTTCTTGGGATTGGTAATAGTAAAGGTGGTAAAGTTTATATGGATAAGGTATGTAAAAGGAAACACACATATGCTATCTATAATGTATTTGTTATTTTTATTATAATCCATATACTAAGAATCCTGTTTGTTATCTTTACAGTTAGGGATGAACCCATTAGGCTTAAATTTGGAGCCTGGAAGATCGCGTGCACACATTGTGGCCGAAGTTGTTAGATTAATATATAAAAGAGATGGTTATAAAGGTTTTTATCGAGGATACGTAGCATCTTTATGTGCATACGTACCAAATAGTGCTCTATGGTGGGGTTTATATACAGTATATCAAGGTAATCACTAATCTGCTTTAATCTAATTACTTACAATGAAATTAATAAATAAGTTGATCTTCTCCCTTTTGTTATTACAGACGAGCTTATAAAGATATTTCCAGTGTGGTTCTCTCACTTATTTATTCAGGCAGTGGCTGGTACACTGGGTGGATTTACGACGACTATTATTACAAATCCATTGGACATAGTACGAGCAAGATTACAAGTGCAAAGACTAGATAGTATGCTCGATGCATGCAAGGTTTTGTGGATGGAGGAAGGACTTAAAATGTTTACAAAAGGTTTATCAGCGCGCCTTGTTCAATCAGCTTGCTTCAGTTTTACAATAATATTAGGATATGAAACTATCAAAAGAGTTAGTATCAATGAAGAATATAAAAGTTTTATCAGATGGTGAATTTATAAAAAAAATGATACATTTATTTGGGTAAAATAAAGTGCATTTTATCAGTCCACATGTATGCAAGTGTACAAACATGCATACGAACATTTGTACAGAAGAAAAAGTGAAAACATACATAAATGTTTCTCGGAGAATAGAAAACAAACGATAAACAATAACAATAATAATAATAATGAGTAATAATAAATACAGTGATAAGTAATAATAAGAAGAAAATAAAAGAAAATGGCAGTTGTTTCCTAAATTTTGCTAACTTACGACATACAAACACATTTGTAACGATAAGCGTCTACTTATCGATACATCAACGGGGCTCCAAAAAGGATTACAATTTAGAGATGGCATTGATTAGACTATATATCACAATTATTAAATCGAATGCAGCACAATTATAACATATGAGAATAAATGTTAAGCTTTGCCGAAAGCTTTTTTTTAACGATACAAAGTAGATTTCATATCGCTTATACATTTTGTAACATATAAAAGGAATTGTATCATTATGATACAAATAACGTCTTACTAAATAGTATCCTTCAATTTGATAATATATATTTATGATATTAATTTCTATAACAACCTATAAAACGAAATCGTAATGGAACGTATATTGTAAATATAATATCTTTAAAATCCGCTGACAGATTTGCCAGGTGGCATGGATTTTAAAGTGTCACTTAGTCAAGATCCAATCTGTGATTACAGAATAATTATTTAATATAAGTAAAATTATACTAAATTATGCAATATCATCTTTTCTTATATCCGAACTGTATTTAATGTATACTATATGTATAACACATAATACCCATAAAGTTTGATTGACAGGTAGATGCGCGCGCACAATTGTAAGTATAGGTTTAAGAATACGAGTCGCTATAGTGCCTCTTAAAGGAATGGTACACTTCTTTTTTCGTTTGTTTGTTGAGATCTGAAGTATAAAACACATTATGCATAATAAACGTAGCACTGAAAAACACTTTGATAATAACTGCATATATTTATTATAAAGGACAGCATATCAGAGACATTTTCATTTGGAGGTATTTATGTAAGTGGTCTTAGCAACACGGATTTTGCTCGTGAGTCACGGCGATTCTTTTTTTCCGATTACGAGTTTGTCGCTTAAAAATTAAAGCTATAACACTTTTCGGTTTTTTCCCTACTATCTATGAAATATTTACAACCAAGGAAACGCTACAGTTCTCAGGATAAAAAGTACTCTAACGATTGTACATAATTTACGATTTTTTACAAACGATCTTACACTTCAAATTATCGTCGGTAGTCTGGCATTAACCTTTGTTTTAATTTGAATATAATAATTCCAACAATGATGTTAACTTTCTGCTCTTCATAATTTAATAATAACAGGGTTGCAATTATAATTGCCCGTCAGAATTAATCCGGGCAATCGTTATCTATCGATATCATAAACGATCAACGATCAATGAAAAATGGATGCGTACTTTTAATGTTCAACGATAAATACGAAATAAGCGAAGCAGACCACAATACTGATTCAAGATATTCTTTCGACGTTTGTAATATTATGTTTTCGCCTTGTTATAAAAGATAATAAGGAATAATTATGTTGGGAATTATTTGTAATTTTAAGTATTTCGAGAATCAGACTATACAAGTCGCAGAAAGCATATCTCTCGTTAATACGTATTCACACGATTGATCGGCCGTAGTTTACCGACTCGTATTACAAGTCGATTAAAATATGTACATATGTATGTATATATGTATATGTATATGTATACATGGATTTACTTTATATTAAATGAATGACGAAGTTTCTTTGTTAAAGGATTCGTTTGTAATGATTTATGAAGTTCGATCTTTTTACATGATTTTGGTTCCCTAACAAAATATCGCTGGAACGATAAACCGAGAAAAAGGATTTAACTTAAAGTCATGCTAATAAGATCTCTATAATATATATATATAATCACTTGTAGTTTGTTAGATCGACGAAGACTTTGACGACACACCTTATTCTTTTTATCGTTCCCTCTAAAGCGAACACGAAGAAAGGGGGCACTGGTGTTACTGTTTTGGCTTTTTATTCAATCTTTCAGTTTTTTACTACATACATTAAGATCTTTCACTTATTATCGCCACCCATTTATGTACAATTTGTTACATACTTTACAGTAATTCAACACAATTTAAAAGATAAATAGTCGAGTATTTACAGATTTCATGTTACGGACCGTAACTTTCACAAAAATTAAGAGCATTATGATTGTATAATTTGTAAAGGTACATGTTGCAGTCTTTCATAATTTATCTTTACTTCGTATGACTAGAAAGAATTTATAAGATTAGAATTTTATCGTGATCGAATTGATTAATTCGGTATAAGAAATGAAGGAGCTACTTCTTGCCGCTCTAAATGAAAATAAAGGAATCCCAATATATTTCTTTGTTTATATCGAAACACTCAAAGGTATTGCGTAAAAATTAACCGTAGATCTAAAGTCATTCGTTTATTTTCATCGATATCAAAAATTGCTCTCTAATTGTGCAACATGTAGCACGCATATAATACATGTGTATGGTACATTCGCTCCAAACACATCTACTTATAGATAGACACGTAACGATACGCGTGATCAGCGTGTTCTCTGTCGGCATAGATGTATGCACGCGTGCGTGAGTCTCTGTGTGGGAGTGCGTGCGTAATCGTGAATGTAATCTTCGCACGATAGAGCGATCATTCTCATAAACGAGTAGCTTCTAATACCTACTATCCACTGTGCGCTTTCAATACTGATCTCGGTGTTTTAAATCGCGATAGAGTTTCCGCGTCGTTACTTTAGAAGGTGAGGAACAAGTGACGCGTAATAAAAGAGTGAGAAAGCAATAAGCATTCTTGTGTATGTATATTATGCATTTCGTCGTCGATGGCGAAAAAAGAAAATATCCTTTCCTTTGGAGCGTCTATTTGAAATTCCCCCGTGTCCCTTTGTTTCCATCGTTTGTACCTATCGTCGCAACACTCGAAATGGAAATACGTTACACTGCATCGGAAACGAAGTTGCACGATCGAGCGGAAAGGAAAATTATAGACTAAATGAAAGCAGACGCGAGGAAGTAAGATAGGAAAACGTATCGATCGAGAAGATTATGCGATCTTCGCGTATATCGGTAGAGATCGGTCGTTAATCCTAATATACATACATATACGAGGTAATACCCATACAAATCTAAATGCAATATATACGAGCGAAATTTTTTGCACAGCTTTCGAACGCAGCACGATGATCTTGTTCCCTTTCCTTCGGAAGAATCGATTGTACGATCCAATAAACGAGTTAGAAGACTACACACGTCAATTTTACCTCCGACCTTCTCTCGTACCGTACTCGCCATACCACATACGTAGGTATGTATGTACATACGTATCCCTTTTCTTAATGGTCGACTTCGCGGTAAAAAAAGTTGAAAGAGATTTCGTCGCGTTATATAATATTATAGATCGATCTTGAATGACAAGGAGATCAACGATGTGTATCTTAATAAAAGCCGTCGACGTGGTTGGCTAAATGTTCGCGAAAGAAGGACGGATGGATGTCCTCGAGTTATCACGCGGTACAAGACGTGGAGCGTGACGCGTGATCGAAGAATCAGGCGTCGCGGAAACGTATCGCTCTTTCTCGGCGCGGCCCGGAACGGGCCCCCGTCTGACGTCACATCCCGCCGCTGGTAGGTGGACCACTTCCGGAAGCGCAAGCACCACCGTCGCTGCTTTGGCTCACGCTGCTATAGCTTACGCTGCTCGCCTGTCCACTCGTTCCCATTCCAGAAACGTACTGAAATCAGAAGGATGATTCTGCCTCAGTTTTTCCAAGTTAATTTTTAGATATTACAAATTTACTCCAATTACGTACGCATCGTACGTAAACGTCTGTATATTAGAGAGTGCACGTAATTGTAACGTAAGGAATTACGTGTGTATGTACGTGTGGAAACATATTTCACGAAAGATTGGACTTGGACAATCGATCGCGTCCTTTTTATTAATCGTTATATTATAAATAGTGGGTAGCGGGTAGAAAAAGAACAATAAACGTAACAAATAAGTGGAATTTCTTCCTAGATCGTCCTAGATCGCCCTAGATCGCCGTAGATCAGACGGAAGATTCCGACGTTGTACCGCATTCGACGTAGAAGATCACAGTTTTTCTTAAGAGGAAACAAGGCCTCGGGCTAAGTTCCAAGATGATCGAAGCGATACCTAATTATAATTTTGTTTTTTTGCAGCGAACGTACGGTGACAGAGTAATAGCAGCATAAACGTGCAGGAACGTTACGAAATATTGGGTCGAAAGGGACTCCTGTGCAATGTCGATAATACAAAGACATGTCTTATAATTCTACTCTCCGTTAGGGTCCGCTGAACAAAATCAGATGTACATATGTGGAGAGGTCATTCTTTTATTGAAAAACAAAGTTAAATATGTATGTACTCCGCGACAGAACTATAAGCATGCATGAAAATTGAGAAAAATTCTTGATATGTAAATAGCGATGCGATATGACATGCTTTGATATTGAAACTTTCGTTTAATATCAATTTGGTAGAGAAAGTCCTTCATATAAAAACGTGAAGTTGGAAGTACGGTTTTGCATCACTTATGTCCTATTCAAGTAAAGTATGTTGGGTAGTATTGTTTCGCCCTTAAGCCGACTTTTCTCGCGTACGTACGTACACTTACGAGATCTATTCTTCATGATAAATTAATTACATCATTTTATGCTTACGTTAACGCGTGGCGACAAACAAGACTAGAAACAACGAAAGCGTTACGCGAGAGTGGGGAACGAAGTGTCCCCTTCCAAGTCTCTATGCTGCCGTCCCGCCAGAATTCTTTTCGTTTACGGACATATTATACATATGGATGTATGCACCAATTAAGCATACCTTATCCAAGTTAGAAAATAGATACGTGTTGTACATACACGGATTCATAGATGAATAGGATATGGAGATACAGAAATAGGTAGGATTCTTCGCTAAAAGAATTAATCGCGTTACCAAATTCCTAACTACTTTCGTGAGTAAAACTGATTACGGAAACTAAAAATTCCTTTGTTTCGACGTTACCACAGAGTGATAACCGGCTGTGCTGGTGGGTGGACGGGTGAACGGGCGAGTGGGCGCACGCGTGCCTACGATCGTTTGTTTTATTACACCTCCGACAAGGCGGACGATCGATCGACCCGCGTGCTACTGGTTAACGTAACCACCGTCGGTCCTCGGTGTTCCCTTTAAAGGTCACCACGGATCACCGGCGCGGGCTTCACACTTTACGGTTCGTAGTTGGTGGCGTTAATTTCTTTTGCGCCGAATCGTGCACGCGCACAAGAAAGAAACGACGGTAGAACTTGGGAAATATTATAAGAAGGCTCGGTCGCGAAGGTGACTCGACGTCCACTCGACGAGAAAGAGAATACAGATGAGTCGTCGATACCGAGTTTGCGATGTCTGTGAAGGGAAACGACGCGATACTCGAAGAAGTAATAATCCGTGAGAAAAGTTTTGGCGTAAACGCTACATCGTCATTGACTCTTCCCCCTACTCTCTTGATTTCGATTCGTTACGATAAAGTCGTTAATGAATACGAACGTCGGAAAGAAATGGTCGCGTAAACATCGAATGAATCTCTCTTTCCTTCCCATTTCTCTCTCTCATTTATTTTCGTTCATCTCTCTCTTTCTCTCTCATTCATTTTTCTTTGATTCGGTGGATAACATCCGTATATATTAACCACGCGATACTTTGTCAACATTTATTGACCATTAAAGAACTGGACGCATATTCCAAGTTCGTTTACAATATTATAGATACTAATTCGTATCCGTGGATACGTTGGTACATATACGTATGTCGAAAAAGCACGAGATGATCGATATTCTCAAAGATTCGTATAAAAAGTATCATCGTTTCGACACCATCGACCCTTTTTTTGCTTCGGAAGCAGGGATAGGACGAACCTAGGGAATAAAGTTTCCTCGTTTGTTCTTTGCAATTCTCCAAGGTATGGCCGGTCACGTTCACTTCCAATACTTTTTACTTCTTTTCTTTGTCTCCGATGCCGAGTGGCTTTGCCATCTTCCAAAGGCAAGTATAAACTTTTTACCCTCGTACGTAGTTAAAGATAAAAAAAGTCGAGTCGGTAAGAAACAACTATACGATTTATCGCTGTTGCTTTCGTTACTTACGAAACAGTTTCGATCGAAAGCAATCTCTAACCCCCTTCTATCGGCGGTGAACGCTATTCGAACGTCCTACTTGCGAATAATTGGGGAGACATTGAATCGATTTCGAATAAGGTGGAGAATCGATCGTATAAAAGGAAAGTCTTGATTCGTACTCGCCGAGCGAAAAAGCAAAGTGTTATGGGTGACCTCGCGGGTGTAAAAGTTTCCAGAGAGCGTAGAGGGTGAAGAGAAGAGCGTGATGAAGAGAAAGAGAGAGAGAGAGAGAGAGAGAGAGAGAGAGAGAGAGAGAGAAGGAGAGAGAGAGGGTGAGAGAGAAAGCGGAACTACCGACAAGACTGGCTCCCATTTCCGACACTCGTTTCTCTTCCGGCGATGGACGTGCTCTTCATTCATATTCCATGTTGTTCAGGTCTTTTGCTAGGTGCTTGCAGGTCATCGTTGCTTCATCGCAAAGCTCGTCTGATAGGATACACTTTCGTACAAAACGGTCGTGTGAATTGATTTTTCTAATTGAAGCGAAGGGACAGAATCGCTAACGGTAGGTAAGCGGCCCTCGTACAATATTTTTTTACAGACCAAATACTCAGTCCAGCTGTCCCATTTAATGTACAAAAATGGGGTAAATATTTCCAGCAGTTTCGAAAAAAAACAGCTGGTAACGCATTATGTGGATCACCCCGTATAATACACATATAGACATATTGTCGTATATATCTAGAAATATGACAGGTTCGAAAAGAAGAATCCGGTAATTCATCTATAGCATCTAGCGATCATTAACATAATTAATATATAATATCACGTGTTACATGATGCATAAATCGCGCTCGAGAGACGACGATAGAATGAAAAATATTAAAATGTTATAAAAAAAAAGGTTGAGGTCGATCGATACGAATGTTGGTGGTATCTAAAGGACTCGCGAGGGCCTCGAAGGTCCCCCGGGATTCTCTGTCACATGTTCAGTCTGCTATCGGTGTTGTCTCTTGGTCATGGTTTCGACGTTCTTGGTGGATCTGTGGAAAAATAGCTTTGGATCGACTTAGGCTTCTTCAACATAGAATTCACTCGTATAGCTCCATCTTTCGCAGCGAGATCCTTCGAATCGAAACGTACAGTTGCAATAGAAATCTTAACGAATTTGTGCTCCTTTCTCTTTGTTCCACCGCGTTCCAATCAAAGAAGTTTGCTTTCGATTTTCAGTTGGTCAAAACACTTTTTCCCCTACTTTTTTTTTTATTTCTAACGTGTAATCTACGATTGTCGTTCGCAGCATCTTCTCTTCCGGAAGCGCGCATTTTTATTATCACGTTATAGCGGCTCATTCGTAAAATGTTGACCCCAAAGTGCCGATTGAAAAATCAGCAAGGAAGCGGCCCGATTTGTTGAACGGCGACAATGGAAAGAACATAATACTTGCGTGCATTTTGTGCGACGCGTGTTTACAGGATGTTTAACACGTTAAACGCAGCGCCGGTCCCTAGGGACCGACGGTGAACTTTTCGTTTAGGCGACGTTGCTTTCTACGAATCGACAGTATTAAACTTAACAATTAAACGTTGTAATTAATTTAATATAACAAGGTATGTATACACGTCGCCTAAACGAAAAGTTCACTGTCGGTGTTTAAGGACCGACGCCGAGCTCAACGCGTTGAGATTACCTACGGGCTCGAACGGTGCTCGATCGATTCATTCGTGCACGTTTCTTCATTGGTAAACTTGGTTTTATAGGCATATCAGTGCAATAGACAAGAAAAGAATATAAAGATAGAAAAAGTGAGAAAGTGAGAAAGGTGGAAAGAAGACAGAAAGAAAATAGAAAGAAAACAAAAAAACGAGAGAAAGCAAGAGAGAGAGAGCGAGATATAGAGAAAAATATATGTGCATGTAGATATACATATGTAAGTACGTGTGCGTGTACGTGGGCGGTTGTTATCACATTCAGAAATCAACGTACCGAGGTTTTTTTTTTCTACGGGGTTGGCGACAAGTCTTCTCCGTTGAGCTATTCGATAATCGAAGGGGTGGGCGGAAGAGGGGGTCGGTTCAGAAACGATTTACTTGGGTAGGATTTTTTCGGGATATGCATAGTGCCGTTAAAAATATACTCGAAATATACTCGAACCGATCTGATAATACGAGAGAGCGAGCAATTTCTTCGCGCTTTTCTGAAACGATCGTACCGTGATCGACCTGAGAATTTAAGATATGCGTGGACGAATTCCGACCGTTTTAACGTCCAAATAACTAATTGCAACGATACGAGATCTTATTTTACAAAACCGACGATAACAAAAAGAAAATTTAACATCGACAAGATCGAGGCACTACTTTTATAGAAAATTATTCGATTTTTCGCTAATACGAGAACGAAAAGTGCTCGATTTTTTCGTTCGTTCGGCGAGACATACAAGTGTCTTCCAACGGTTTTGGAGCAGCCGTGTACCGATAATACTATTGTTCCGTATTGGTTGGAACGGAGAGGACTTGATACAGTGGCGTAGGTACTCGAGGAATTCGACGATTCTCGTCGATCGTGTCGCACCGATATCCCGTCGTTAAATGTAGGTTTGTTCGCCCGAATTCTCTCGGCTTCTTCGCATGTGGTGGAGCGAGTAAGCAGAATAGTACCTTCCGGATGAGAATCTCTGAAAAAAAGGGAATCTACACTTGCCAGGTGTTTCTCCGAGGGCCGTCAGGCGCTCGTTCGGATACTCTTCCTTCCTTTATAGGTTCGTAGACTTTTTTTTGCTTGTATCCGAGTTACGCCCTTCCGATAAAACATATTTCTTTTTTTTTTTT
>JAIFRP010000006.1:5872007-5890001 GCA_032403825.1 Odynerus spinipes | reverse complement strand
ACGTACACACACATCGCCACAATAAATATGTATATTTTTGGTCATTCTTATTATGGATGAATTTATTATTTTCCAGAAAGATAAAAGTTATCGATTTAGATCAAGTAGGTGGAAATCGAATCGAAACCGAAGGAAAACGTAACAACTGAAAAGTCGATCGGATTCTAAGGGGACGTCTCGTTCAAGTTTCTTTAGCGTTACCGTTTCGGAAAGTCAGCCGAGGAGATCGAGTGATGGGTCTATCGCAATAAATGTTCCTCGAATCGATTAAACTCGAGTTTTAGTCGTTTCAGCTCGTCTCAAAATTCGGAGAGGCCGGTCGATGACGGAAGAAGCAGCGGGGTGAGACGGTCTTTGAAACGGTCCCTATTCGGATCCGGACGAGACGGGACGTTGCTATGCACTTACCTGAGAATAAGTACCGTCAACACGTGCAAACTTTTAATTGGATCACTTTCGAAGAAGCTCCATAATTTTCGACGAGACCCTCTCGTCCCTCGTACCATAAAACTCGACGATATCAACGCTATCCTTCTAGACATTTTAGATCATATTCATGACGTTGCATTCGTATACACGTTGTTCGGATTAAACGTATATCACTGCTCGTTTAGATACTTTCTTCGACGTAGCTTATTTTGTACTTTTCGGGTACTTATATCTCCATTGATAACTACAGGGAAATGAAATTTAACGCGAGATTAAACGAGTATCCGTGGCTTTGATTTTATCTTATAATCATGTTCGGTAACGTTAATTATGTTAATGTAAAAGGGACGTGTAAATAAATATCGTTCCCTGCTATAATACTCGAAATACCAAAGCGTAATTTAAGAGGTCGATTAGATCGATCACATAGTAGCGTTAAGAAGGTTACGTAAATCTGAAAGGATGCGACGGTAGCTCGATGAGCGCGTAGTTATGCATGGCATACCGCTATACCCAACAATGGACGCGCCTACGCTCTCTTGTGGCGGCAATTAAGGTTATCCGGGCGTGTTAGGGTAATGTTGTTCTTGTGATCGCTATCGAAAGAGAGAGATTGACAGATAGAGAGAAAAAGAGAGGGGGAGATGGAGATAGAGATTTATCGTCTTCGTAACTCTTATTCTTGCTTCGTTTCACGAACGATTTTTACAACTTTTCTCGTTCTCTTTCTCGTCTTTCCAGCTTCATATTGTTTGATGGAGACTAGCGAGATTCGATTGATTATAACTCTGATTTTCGATTTCCTTCGCCTCCAACTTCGGTCCTTCGATTCTTTCTTCTTTACGATAAGACTGTTGAAAGGAAGAATTCTTTTGCGGATTTGCTTTCGTTTTTCTTTTAAAGTATCTACTCGATAAGAGAGTGATCTAAAACAACGACAACGCTTTTTATTTGAAAACTGACGCGAAAGTTGAAACATGAAACTTTGAGACGATGGTCGACGAAACTGGAAGACAAATCTGCAAGACGAAACGACTTGTTTCTTTTGGCACGCACATTTTTTTTCACCCTCGAATTCGGTAATAAACTGCTCTAGCAGATAAAATAGAAAGAAAACGACAAGATAAACTCTCGTAGGTGAACGAGCAAAAAGTGCTCCAGTGTCTATAAAAGCTGCGATGTTAAAACTCCGCGCCTGCGGGTTATCGAAAACAAATACTTCATATCGGATTAAAAATACCGCTGTGATCGTTCAAACGAAGCGTCGCTAAGCGATTTATTGGTGTACACCTATTAATTTAATAACGGAAAATGACGTGCTCTCTCGCGAAAGCTTTAACGCGTAATGTGATCGAGCAAAGAGTAAACCGATGGAACGGAGTGTGTAAAACAATTTACTCTGCTAACTAATTTCGAAAAGAATCGTATGCATCAACGTACTTACCTCCTTTCCGCGAGAAAAAGATTTTTATATTAAAGTCGTTTTATAAGTAGGTATATCAGTAAAATTTTACTTGGAAATTTAGGCTTGCCAAACGAAGAAGAGGATTTCGAGGACGCTTAAATCGTTATTAATAACTGTTTACCGCAAGAGACCACTCAGTTTTCGACCTCGAAGCTCTATCCTCTGCTCTCTCTCTCTCTCTCGCTCTCTCTCCCGCTCTCTCTTTCTCCCTTTCTTCATCCTTCTTCCACCTCTTCATCTCTCTTCTCGCCTTCTGCACATCATCGAACGACCCTGGACATATCGATTTTGCATTTACCCTGAGTAAATATCCGTGAAGCGTGATAGTTACACGTAGGATTGCAGCACGGTACCTCTCTCACTCTCTCCCCCCTCCCCTTCCCGTCTCCCTTCACCCCTTTTTCGCCGCCCTTCCCTCGAACTCACTTTTGATACTATCAAACGATATTCGTTACTCTTATTTTTTTTTCTTTTCTTTTTTCTCGAAATACGTTGTACTTTCTTATGAATTCTTAGCGAGAAATAATCTTTCGGAGCTAATATTTTTGTTGTGACATGAAAATATTGATACGATAAGAAACGGTAGAAGAAAGATGTCACGACGAGCTTTTCCAACGACTTGGATCGTATAAATACTTATCTTTTGATAAAAATATTTACGCTAAGAGCGAGTCGAATATTTCTTGATGCTCTTATTGCAAAAGTACCTATACATGTACGTACACATTGTGTGTGACGCGTGCCTATTTTCTTTCGCTTATCGTCGCGAAACCGAGCCAGACGTAACGCGGGGATCTATTATTATTTCTCATAGGAACGACTCGAGCAAAATCGATCGTTTGTGCGTACGTTCGTATGCGTCTAACCGTGTGTCTTCATACATATCTATATACGTATGTTTGTACATGGATATATGGTTAAATTCCTGTGCATAAGCGTTCGTTCAAAGGGATCTCTGTATCGTATGTATCGCATCAATTATGTACTCACGGTCAAATGTTGGGGCGGCACCAATAATAGACAAACATTTTGACTGTTTGTGACCGTTCGCAGTAACGTTAATAACGGACTAGAACGGAAAAGAATAAGTATGTATTAACGAGAGAAATCAACATTATCGTTAATAAATTGGTATACGAGGATTTTCGTCAACACGTATCAAGTGGAATGTAACGTTCTTGCGACTTTCGTTTGCCAGTAATGAAGTAGGGTTTTTTGTGCAAACTCGACCCGGGTCTGTATAATATGAAAGATATCGAAATTCACTTCGGTGTTGCAGTGCCGTCGTGATACATTATGTAGGAGGAATTATGCAAGTTATATCCAGAAAAAGTATGCTATTTTAAATTCTGCCACAGAAATTAAATTAGACACAGAAACTTAAATTGCGCACAGATCATATAAACATTTACATAATATATACATATATATTATAATATATTATATATTATATATAATATAACAACGTTATATTAATAATTAATCACGCACGGTGAATAATTTCCTCTTAAACTTTTAGACTCTTTCGAATTTTTCTCTTCTTCTCTGTAAGTATTCCTTTTTTTTCCTCCCTCCTATTTGCTTCTATGGTTGTACAAAAGCGTGACCGCGCATAGAAATTGTAGGCGTGAAAGTTGATACGTTTGAAACGCATACCTTGACGTTTGTCTTTGTTCAATGATCACGAGAGTCTCGTGACGAGACCGTCTTGAGAGACAAAAAGTTATACGAGCGTAGATCACGCGATTGGCAACGCGAGAGGCGATACGATAACGCGATAAGAATATAAAGAACTCATGCATCAACGTATACAAACTGGTTGAATACCGCTAAACGATTAACCCTTTCTCTTTCCAATTTCACAACTTATCTCTTTATGGTAGGTAGTATAGATACATACGCGTACATATGTAGATATATTGATAATCATCCACTATTGAGATCGCGAGAGATAAATGTCCGAGTGAAATACCGAGGCGACCGGACCGGGATTCTATCATGAAATGGACAAAGAGAGAAGCAAAAGTAGATAGATAGATACATAGATGAGAAAGAGAGAGTGAGAATCAAAGAAGAAAGGAACCACGATGGAACGTCGATAAATTTCACGTTCTTTCTCACGTATTTAATCGATATCATTGGACGTACGCTAGTGATTCCAAGTTTGAACGCATTTTCGCTCGTTTTATCCAAATAAAAATGTGTTTTCATGGATTGGTTAGCGCGGCGACGTTCGATAAACGCTCTTTCGTTTTCTCTCCATTGCTTTTATCCGCCCATTTCCTTCCCTTTCCTATCTATTTCCCTTCCTTTTCCATCCTTTCTATTTGTTCGAGCAGGGTAAACAGATTATGACGCGAAAGAGAAGGAGTAACATCTTTTTTTAGTAGGTATACCTATATCGAGATACATCGATGTATAGGCGCGTGCTAATAAACGCGATTATTGCGACCGCGTAAAGCACGAACAACGCGCTATAACGATCCTCGGAGCGATTGAGAATTAATGACGCCTTCTTTCGGCCGTTCGAGAGGAAACGAGAAACGATTGGACAATTTTGGTCATTGGTAAAGGCTATGTCCATTCGTCGAATAAACGAAATATACCACATCGTTCCGATCTGAGATCTACGATCGGTAAAGTTATGTTTTGCTGACGAGGTTGTAACGTACGCAATATTGAGAATCTTTTTAAAGAATCAGAATATTTATAAACTTGATTATTTTAAACAAACGATCGTATATAATTAAACACGCAAATGTAAACGATAGGAATGCCATCAACGTGCCTCCCCTCGAATTAATAAGAAATTAACGAGAGATTAACGGGGAATTCATTGTAAAGGTCTAATTAGGTTAATTGGCCGATCGTCGTGTTGCTCGCTACCGCGTCAGGGTATTAGAACGGTACCGCCGAATTCTAAGCCTCCGACAAAGATAAAGGGATGGTATTCGGTCAACGAGAGCGATCCCAAACTTCGGATTGAACCCATTTCGGATTGAAGTGTTGAAAGGCATCCCTGGTTCGCGACGACGCCGTTACCTCTTTTTACGTTTATGGTCTACGAGTCCATAGCGTTATTTATTTATAGGTGTCGTTTTATTTTTCTTCGGCGATTTCGTCCGTTACCGGAAAGGGAATCGAAGGGAAGACATTCGATTTTCATTTATGGCATTCGAGCAAACTTTATTAGGTACGACTGCAGGGAGTCCGAACGCCATCGTAAGAAGTGTTAACACGTCATGCCTTTTCATGGAAACGAAATTTTTCAATTTTGATAAAAGATCTGCGCGAATCATAACGTTTTCTAAATGCATGCGTATGCGTATTTTTTATTCGATTATATGCTCGAAATTGACTGATCGAAATGAAACGAAATTTTAGCGGCAAGCTTCCCATTCAACGGAACAATGTCTTGTAAAATTTCATGTTCGTATGTTATGGCGTTTTTTAGGTGCGCGTTTAATATCTTTAGGATTTAACTATTTCCATGGTGTTTTAACGTCACTAATTCCACATTTCTCTCTTGTGTCGGGGTTGCGTCTGGGTTAATAAACATTTTTACGCTTAATCATTATAATTGTCACATAGACTTCATTAAAATTAAATTACTAGGTTGAAACACCGTGAAAATAGTTAAATCCTAAAGATATTAAACGCGCACCTAAAAAACGTCATAACACACGAACGGATGCTAGTCTCCAAAAAACCATTTAACAGTGATCTTGTAGTCGCTAACGGAAGGTCTGTACAAAATTTCAGTCCAATCGAAGGTATCCGCTTTTCGGAAGTTTATCCCTACGCGCTCCCATATAGCTCTATTAGTCCCGTCGGAATAGACACGAGACCTATTCAAAGACACAAGAGCAGCGCCAATTTGTTTGTAGGTTCTTTGGACCTACAGGAATATGCCCTCAAGTTTTCGTAAAAATCCTACCTGTTTTTTTTTTTGGCTATTCCGGCTGGACTATATGTGCATTACGAAACCGACCAAACTATCGGTCAATAAAACATCTGTAGTTTACGCCCAGTCTAAGTCGATAAAAGCGATTTCTTGAAAATACGAGTAAATGCAATCCACGCGTTTATTGTTCGCTAGGCGAGAACAATGAAAATACGTCGGGGAGATAAAAAGTTACGCAAAAACGATGGAACGCTCCCGCCAATGTTTTACGACGCGACTTTCCTCCATTCTCTCGCTCTTACTTTCAATATATTATACGGAAACGTAAAACGAGAGCCGCATTCTTTTTGCGTCATTTCTTTACCGTCAGGTGGTCACCCCGCATAGCGCTAATGTTTTTATAACCATTCTTTTTATGGTCGTTTGATTTATGCACGCGTGCGTACGCGCGTCCGCGCGTGGCCAATGGGAAAATAATGGTCATGTAATTTAGTTTTGGGAGGCAGGGGTGCAGAGGGTGAAGATGCAAAACGAGGGAGACGGAGATAACGCGTTCGAACTATCGACTAACTTTATATTCACGATTTCGAGAGAATCTCGTTATCAAATGTTATGTATTCGTTGCTACATTTGCTCTTTCCTAGAAACAAACGGCGGACAGCAAAAATTTCATTCGCTAGAGGAAGTTGCGTTAGTAAAACACGCTCGAATTAATTTCATTCGAATAACTTGAATTGTAATTACATCGAAAGAATTTAATTTCAGAGCGTCACACAGGACGTTGTACTTCGTTAACGCGTCATCTATGTGTCATCTCTTTCCGCGAAACGAACGATCTTGATTAAAAAAGAAACTTTTCAAAGTTTCGCTCGTCTTATTCTTTAGCTTTTTCCTTCCGTACGATATTAAAATATTTCCGTACGAGACAATCGTAGAAATTACTTTTACATGCGAATGAGTATACGCTTTTTTGTAAAAGTTCAATTATCGAAGGTGAGAAAAACTCGTATAAGATTTCGAAGATCGCTGAGAAAATTTAAGTTTAATCGGTGAACCTTTAAATAAAATCGAGTGATTTATCGACGGTTACTCGATTTTTGTCTCTTCTGTTCTAATTGATGAGAAGTGCGACTTGTTAAAATGCTTCGCAAACGCTAGTATGCTTTAACTTGATTCGGTGAGTAGATTCGCAAACGGCAAGGCCAATAGGAGTGACACTTTAAGAGAGTTTTAATTAGAACTCCATTTACGTTAGCGCATTAAAAGTCAAGCGAACAATGTGGCACTCGTTTTCCAACATCGTCCGACGTTATCTCTCCCCCCTCCCCCCTTCCCCCTCTCGCTATCTCTTTCATTTCATTCTCTTGCTTTTGCCGTCTTCTTTTGATTATTGTACTCGTTGTAAAGTGTCAAAACAAATGGAATTAGGAAAAGTCGAAGGAGGAGATAATATTTGCGCAAGGATTAAACGTCTCGTAGGAATACCGACGTGCTTTCTCGAGGTACCGAGGAAAACACTGTGGAAGGAGAAGGTTGTAGGAAGGATCTTTGAAAATGCAAAGCGATTTCCGCGACACGGTCCGTGTACATCCCTTTTATACGGAAATTGTACAATTATTTCCCGTCAACTTGTAGCCCCAACATTAAGCAATCATCGAGAGCGATATGTACGAATACAAATTTATAAAAATGTTTATTCCGACGGCAAGAGTGTAAGTACTCCCGAAGAATAATTAGCTTTACAAAAATGCAATGTGGTGGCTCAGAAAGATTGAAAAAACAAGGACGATTAAAACGTACGTATGTAGTACGAAATTATAATTTTATCGAAGAAATTCTAATTTTTCACGTAGAGTGTAGTTATAATCTGAGTCGTTCGATTTTATCCGAAAAATTTGACTACCCGATCATCATGAACACAATTAGTTCGGATAATCAAGGTTCTACTGTACCTACATTGATAAAATAACAAGCGCGAACGATTTCGTAGAAAATAATAATTAATCTGGCAATTAAACCTTGATGAAAGGCGCTAGAGAAGCTGGGTTCTTTGAAACTCACGCATCGACCAATTTTGCGGCTTCTTCAACGGACATTCTCGCTCTGGCTCACAACGAGATTAGTTTGGTACTATTCTCGATTCAATTTGCGGGAATATCCAATACCACCGAGGACCTATACTTTAAATCTCGATGCGTCGGTATCGAAACCGCTAACTCGAACGAATTATTTGGACCAACTACTTGTCCACCTATCATCTCTCCTCGAGAGTATTGCTCTCGTCGTCGATCTCCATTCTGTCTAATTTCTTTGCTCTGTTCTTTTTCCTACTTCTCTCTCGTCTTTTCCTTCTAAACGTCGATCCTAAAGAAACACTTAAAATGTTATATGTTACTTTGTTAGCGCACACAAGTACTTTTATCCTCGCTTTATCGACTAGCCTGGTCATTGACTTTTTTCTTCGTAACACAATCGGCCGCCTCATCATAAAGCAAGAAGGGTATAATTAAGAATGGATAAAAGAGAGAAAGAGAGAGAGAGAGAGAGAGTGAGTGAGTGAGAGAAATAGAGAGAGTAGAAAGAGCCAAGCGTGTGCTTATGAATTTGAACGGTGATGGATGATCCGTGCACAATTTATTGGACACGCGCTTACTTAACGGGGTCTTGGAAATGGAGTTCGTCCCGTCGAATGGTCCATTACTCTTTTTTTAACTTGTTAGCTGGCTTCTCGGCCGGCCAAGCCACGGAACTATCAATTTTCGGAGGGCCACGGCATGTATAGCCAACGTGAAATAAAACGGCCGGCTAACTCTGTTCTCGAGAGTTATCGTCAAGAGGAAACCTTTCGTGAGAAATGGATTCTTTTCGCTTTTTAAACGGTCGCGCTTCGACGCTGTCGTAACGTCGACATCTCTCTCTCTCTCTCTCTCTCTCTCTCTCCCTCCCTCTGCACCCTCTCCCTCCTGCATATATCACTTCCTTTTATCGATCCAACTGATAATTGGACCACTCAAATTATTTTTCTTTCCCTTGTTATATCCGCATTCTCGATTCTAAATTTTCAAATATTATTTTCATGGTTTAGCCCTCGCTGAAACTAGGAACGTCGCTCCGTGTACCACTTAATGGCGCCAGTTAGTCGATCTATTTTTAGGAAGGGACTTATACTCCCAGAATTTCATATATTCCCTACCAATTCGTACACCTCGACCACTGATTTTATTAGATTTTGAGCCGCGCCTCGGGTATATAAGGGCACCGAAAATGTGACTCAAGGGTTCAGTCAGAAAAGAGTTCAAGACTTTTTCAGATCGACTAGATCTTAATCATACAACTCTAGACAGTTGTTAGGCAATTTTACGAGGTACTCTTGAACACCTCGCTTACTCAAGCGTAAAATCGAGACTATTAAAATCTTAATATTCAGGCAGAAGCCAAAGCAAGTAAAGAACCTTTTCATCTTATATTAAACACTACCAAAGACTGTAATTAAATATTATAGAATATATTTACTTATTGTTTAATTAATCTTATTATTTTGGAATCCCTACTTCCTTCCGATTGAGAATCACTGTAGGACCCACAATCGACAAATCTTTTCCGCTCGACTAACTAACTATAATGTTTATTGTTATTTTCGAGAATGTAGTCAACTCTACTAGAAGCGTAAGGTCTAATATAAAATATGAGATAAAGCATTTTTCTGTATCTTCATTTTGAAAAATATTATAAATAAAATTAGAAGTCGTTCGAGTTTGGGCAAAATCGATGCGGCAGTTAACGTGTTAATAAAAACCACTAGCAACCTTGTTCTTGAATCTTGATAGAAGGAAGTAAATATTACTTGGACTGTATAGCACACATAGCACGATGTACGGATAATAGAACATTCTAATGATAGAGAGTTTGGATAATGGGTGTTCCGATAATCGAGGTTCTATTGTATACGGCGTTCCATAAGACTCGATGCCGCACGGTTGGAACCGCTCTGTCTGAACGTATACCCTAAGAGCGTAAATTTTCCGACTTCTATATGTCATCGGCTAGCTCGACTTGCGCTATACTCATAGGATATACCCGTGATATCTCGAATCTTATGCTGCCACGAGAGAGAAAGAGGAAGACGTTGGTATATAGCAACATATGCGCATACATATATCTATGTCGAGCGACTGGCTCGCGTAACGTTCGGTTTACGAGCGAAGAACGGCACGCCACGGCATGCCACGCCACGGCAGGCCACTGTGTCGAGGTGTTTACGATGATGGATTGTAAAGTCCGTCAACCGAATAAAGCCACTTTCGAGTTAGAAGTTGATGGACTTCGTGCTGTTCTAAGGCTACTGTCCTTTTGGAACATTAACGTGTAAGACATATTTTACTCGGGATCGAAGTTTAAAAGTTTATATGAAATAAGTACAGGTAATCCTACAGCGATAATCAATAAGAAATATCACGAAATTTTGTAAAGGGGTTTGAAGGTCGACATACAGTGTGGTCCGCGTAAAGTGTTACTGTTTTTTTCCGAAACCACTGGATATATTTAGCTGATTTGTTTAAAATTAAGTGAGACAGCGGGGCTGACTGATGTATATAAAAATTTTGTATGAGGGCCCCTTAGGGGTATAAAAGATGCGTCAAATACCGGAAGGCGTTAAACTGGTTCGCGGAAGAAACGACTTTCTGTACAATCATCCCTAGGGAGTTTTCGTAATCGAAGTAACTCTTGACGCGTAGTTTTCTCTCTATCTCTAACTATCTCCTTCCCGAGAAGGCTTCTATCGCTTTGTAAAGGCGAACGGCACGCAAATATGATATTTTCGCGAGACACCGTTCGTTAACAAAGGCTTCCAATGGTAGACCACAAGGGTATCCTTTCTTTGATGGCTCGCATGCGCGGTGCACAAAAGATCGTTACCCTTACTCAACCCCTTACTCCGTCCTACGATTACTCGTTTTAAGCAGCTTTCCGCCTAGTTTGAAATGATCGCGAGAAATTCGAAGCCCACCCTTCGCCTACGTGCATACACACACATACACACACACACACACACACACACACACATATATATATATATACACCTATCTACGTACGCTCTGGAAAATACGTATCTTACTTCCGTCTATTTCGCGTAAAGAGAATCGTAAGATCTGCAATTGGCTACTATGCACGCGAATGTGAAATTGAAAGGAACGCGTGCGCGTACTTAATCGTTCTCGAATCTGAAGCTTAAGAAAACGACTTTTGTAGAGAGAAAATATTCGCCGAATGAGTGAGAGCGAATGAGTGAGAGCGAATGAGAGTGAACGACTGCGTGAGGTATGAGTGATTGGTGAGGTGAATACGAAGGAGGAGGGAGAAGAGTGCGAGTGAGATAAAGGATGTAAGAGAGAGATGAATTGGAAAGTAAGCGAGCGTGTGTGAGGATTGAGATTGAACAGCAAAAATATTAAGTTCAATAAAAGTTTTGTACAAATAAATCTCCTGACAACTATTAAATCTTCCAACACTTTAAAAAGTCTTACCATTTCTAAATTTGGAAGACGTATGCGCATACGTTCACTTTTTCGACGATAACTTGTAATTTTGCAAAGAATAAGAGGGGAACTAACGTTTAATAAAGTAGAATTCGTATATTACCGTAAGACTTATCTAAAATTGGTTCTTTTAGGTGAACGTCTCTCTCTCTCTCTCTCTCTCTCTTTCTTTCTCTATCTCCATCTCTCTCTCTATCTCCCTCCCCTTTTATCGCGTACGCGCGATACGTCTACTTTCCTCGATGTAAATAGAGTATGCGAGTAACAATCATCTCTCGTATTCGTCTCACGTTACTTTCCCTTAAAATATATTCGAGTCCCTTGATAGACGTCGATCCGATAATACTAAATCGGCTTCCGGTCTTGCCGGATTTTCCTGTTCCTTTTATCGTGTCATTCTTGAATTTTTAAGACAGATTTGCAAAGTAACCGAGTACGTAAAGTCGACGAATAAAAGTTTCCGCCGTTGCTGTCACGAGCTTCCAAAAATAAAGTTCTCACCAGCTTACCGAGCAAAGAGCTCACTCGGACTCGGTAGCCGTTTACGATGCACGGATTTCGCCTTTTAGAATCGATTTACTTCGTTTCCCGCGATTAATTCGCTCTTCAACCGTTTTTTCAACCGACGACGCTTATTCTATCGATCGTATCGACGGGAAGTGCAATTTACATTTTTACAGTGTTTCGTTTTGGTCTAAAATGCAACGATCGGTCGATAGATATCAATTATATTTTAACTCGGAAAAAAAGGAAGAAGAAGAAGAAACGAGAACGTGTGTTGGAATAAAAATAGAAAGGAAAATATGTTTGGATTCGGTTTCTCGAAAACAGTATTCGTCGGACGATAAAAATTATCCTTTGATCGAAGATTTATACGTCTGCAGTTGAATCACGTCCGCTACCGCTCGTTTTCTCTTCGTCCTTTTTTTATCACTAATAGGACCGGGATCCGTATTATTTATCGTTGGACACGTCGTCATTTTTCACGAAACCGTATTAGAGAGACGACGTTTCCTTTCTTTTCTCATCGCGAGAAAAGCTGTCGGTATTCAACGAGAACACTTCGGCCGCTCCATTTTTTTCCCTGTTCTCTCTCTCTCTCTCTGTCTCTCTATCTATTTATCTCCCTCCCCCTCTTTCTCTTCTCTCTCTCTCTATTTCTCTCTCTCCTGTGCTCCAGCTACTCCCCTTCCTTTTTAGCCGTAAAAACGAAGCGCGTACCTCCCGTTTCGTGTCACCAAATAAATTAGAATCCAATATTTAAATGAAATATTGTCGCCTGGTATTTACTCTCTTAAAACGTCATCGTTAATAAGCGTGGTCATTGAAACGAATGATTAATTAACGAAGCGATCATAGCGACAATTAATCCCGCTCGTGCAAAAATTATGAAAACGAAAGTGCTATCGATTTCACCACCGATGCTAAAGTTCATCGCTTTATTTGCTGGCAGCGAATTAATCGGCAGCTTGTATAAGCACGACTAAGATTACAACGTTACTCTTAGAGAGTGACGCTTTAATAGAACCCTCGAGGGTGTCGAGTACCACGACACCCTCGTAATTACCAAGTATCTATGTTCTAATCGTAGCGTACCTTATCCACTGAAAAGCATTCCATTATACCTTCATGAAGTTTATTTAAATTACGATTTAGGAGAATGATCTTTAGCGAGGGTGGCATAATAAAAAGAAAAAGAAAGCAACGAGTAAATATCTAGAGAAGGTACGAGTCCTGAATTCGTGATATTGGTCCTTCTACGTTGATAAGTGAAAGGAACGCGGACAAAGATGGAGGTTCGAAAGGGGTTCTTAAATTTTCGAAGGAAGAGGGGCAGAGAAGGAGAGAGATAGAGATAGAGAGAGAGAGAGAGAGAGAAAGTAGAGAGCACAGTAAAGTTCTCACGAAATTCGCATAGATAAGGGGGGAGTACCTAGGCGTATTCGCGGAAGGTAAAAAATTCGGAGATGACTTACCTCCGGAAGTCCCTGCTCCAGCAAGCGTATATAACCGGATTCATGCCGCTGTTGATCCAACCGAGCCACGTGACAGCAGCAGAAACGATCTCCTCTTGCCAAATACACCTGGCGCAAAAACCCGACCATAAGTTCACCACGAAGAAGGGTAACCAGCAAACGATGAAGACTCCCATTACGATGCCGAGAGTCTTGGCAGCCTTCTTCTCTTTCGCGAATTTGGCTAGTTTACGCGACAAAGAAAAGTTTTTGCCGAGATGTTGCTTGTTATTGATCCTCGCGGAAGGTACTCTGGTCAATCCGTTGTTGTGGAGCGCCGTGAGGGGTTCCTCGAGATCTTGCAGATCCTCCGGTGTACTCGAGGCCGTACGGAAGAGATGTCTCGGGTCCGCGTTCGTTCCGGCGGCAAGGCTTCCGGTTCCAGCCCCACCGCCACCCCCACGATGTATCCTCAGAGTGAGTTCCAGTTCACCAGAGGCCATCATCACCTGTTTCGTGCCCAACTTAAGACTCCTAGTCTGAATCACGGCGGCACGATAGATTTTGTAATAGGTGAAGACCATAACGAAAAGCGGCAAGTAGAAGCTAATCGTCGAGGAGAATATCAAGTAACCGAGATGCTCGGTAAAGGGACACTTGTCTTCCGGTACTTCTTCCGTCCTGACCGCTCTCCACCAAGCTATCGCGGGGAAGGATATCGCGCTCGAGCAAATCCAGACGATCGCGATCAGGATCGCGGCACGCTTCCTGCTCATCCTGGTCGGGTAGGTGAACGGATCGGTGATGGCCCAGTAACGATCCAAGCTGATAACGCAGAGGTTCAAGATCGAGGCCGTCGAGAAGAGAACGTCAAGCGAACGCCAGACGTCGCACCAATCGGTCGTGAAGAGCCATCGATTCTCGAGGACTTCGTAGATCGCGCTGAAGGGCATCACGACCAATCCAACGAGGCAATCGGCAAAGGCCAAGGAGGTGACGAAGTAATTGGTCGCCGTGTGGAGGTATCTCTCTCTTATGACCGCAAGGATAACCAGGCTGTTACCGAAGACGGTCGCAACGGAGAAAAGAAAAAGCAGGAGAGCGAGACCAGCCCGATCGCTCGCTAATGCCCAGAGATCTTCCTCGTAGCTTCGATTGCCGTAGCTAGCGTTGTAGAAACTCCTCTCGTCGAGCTCGCCGGATGATGTCGGTACCCGCGCCTCTCGTATCTCTTCTTCCCACTCGAATAGGTAGACTTCGCCGCTCTCGTTCATCTTACGTCCCGCGGATGCGGGTTTGGGCGCGCCCGCCGCCCGCGACGCTCCCCTCGCTGATCCACTCGCCGATCTCGAAGCGTCAACCTCGTACCCTCTTAGCGTTAACCTCTTCGCACCGTGCTGCCGCGTTGTCAGGTCGTTGACCGTATCGTCGTACTTCCGTCCTTCCTTCCTCTCACCACCCTCCACGTCCGGTCTCTCATCATTCACCTTCCCTCTGCCCCGTCTGCCGATTTCTTCCTTCCAACCCTCTTCCAAGTTTACGTTTTGCCCGCGAGATCGAAATCGCAGCGAAGAGCCCAACGATATCCAGCTGAGAGTCGCTCTAAGGATCGAGGCGATTGGAAATCGTTTCGAACGAGTGTGGTTTCCATCGATGCTCCTCCCGCCCCTATCTCTCTCCCACTCTCTCTCTCTCTCTCTCTCTCTCTTTTTCTCTATCTATCTATCTATCTATTTGTCTATTTCTCTCTCTCTCTCTCTCTCTCTCTCTCTCTCCCTCTTTCCCTCTTCTTTCTGCAACAAGGAAAGTAAAATTACCGATCAACGAGCGTATCGGATCGTTTGGATTGAGTAATAGCAAAATGTCGTCTCCGGTCGAAAAATTGGGTAAAGTCAGATGTTAAACTACTAGGACGAAAGCAGCAGAGAGAGGGCCAGGTTATTCGTATTCGACAGTGCAGAAAGCGATTCGACTAAGCATGGATCGAGCGTGCAGCAAAGTTTCCGATTCTGGAAAGAGAAGAGCCGAGCCAAGCCGACCCGAACCGAGCCACGAGGTATCGAACGCATAGAGCCGGCCGATCGGCCAACCTTCCCTAAACGAGCTTTCATCCGTGACCCGGCCGAATGTTTACCGGTACTTGATCAAAGCAGATTCAATCCCGAAGCCGTGTATCCTCGTACGGCAACCTGCTGACGGTTCGTGTTACCCAAGCGCCCTAGGTTTCGGCTCATCTTGGCCTCGCTTCCCCAAGCCCCCTTCCCAAGCAGTAGCCATTTACAATGTCCCTGCCCGCGAACGTAACGCCTCCAGGAAGTGATTTCTACCGAGTCCTATGCCCTTCTCGCTCTCTCCCTCGCAAACCCTCCACGAGAAGCATGCATTGTCCTATAAAACACACGCACAAGTAAATCTTATCGATGTTATCTATAAAAATTCGCCCGTTAACCGATTCTCCCTATTTTCTCGTTCGCCTTTCTACCGATCTATTTTAAACTTTCGTGCGTTGAAAAAAGAAACGAAATCGGTCTATATTATACAGTATATCTCCTCGAAGGAACCCTTCGAAGTTCCGTCCAGAATGGTGGATGAATTTCGAAGCGATGAATCTCAAATTCTTCTTATGTTTTTATTTATGTTTTATTTACGATGAAATTTTTCTCTACATAACCCAGGGTAATAATAGACGACAGGCAGCGTCCGATCCCACGCCAGGAGAGGGAAAAGACGGGAGAAAGGAGAGAGTAAAAGACGAATGGGTCGAGCCGCATGACTTCGGACCTTCTCAACATCTGCGGGCCATTACTACTATAGATGTGTTGAGTTTGCTCGACGGGAAGCGTCGGAAGCGTCGCTTAAACTACCACCAATTCGTTTTGACCCTCGCAGCCTCGTCGAAAATACGGGGACATTTCAGTTCTTCTTTTGCCACGGAGCGACGAGTGTGTTAGATTCGATTTTGAAGAGACGCGAGAACGACCGCGCGACGATTAAGAAAATCTTCTCTCTCGTACGATCGATTAACGTAGTTCGATTCGGTCGAGAAAGAGCTAATCGAAAATGTTCAAGTTTCTATTATTCGCTTGCGTCGCCTTTTACGCTATACTTTCGGTACGTTCGATTCCACGCGAGAGATCCACTACTCTAGATACCGAATCTCCTTCGCCGTTGTCGCACAGAGATGATTCATCGTGGAAAAACGAAACGGAACCGTCCTGTTCGTGTTCGATAAACGCAACATCCTTCGGTGCGTTGCCGCATTCGCAAAATCTTCCGGAAGTGCAAAACTTTCTTCCTTCGCCATCGGCTCCCGCCTTCGTATGGAGATGTAATCTTGTTGCGAAGAGAATTACACGCGACGATTATCGCTGCACTCCTGGTATCGGCTCCCACAAATTACACACGAGGGCAAAGGTTTGGAACGAAGCGAGGAAGATTTGCATCGAGGAGGGCGGTCACTTGGCCATCGTCAACTCGGTTGCCGAAGCCCATGTACGTTTCGATGATGGTTTCTATTCGCCTTTGCTAACTTATCCTACGCTTGACGAGTCTCAAAATCCTATCACAAAATTCCTATCCTCGTAGCGCTTGGGGTAGGCTCCGTCTGCGTCAACTCCACTGATGAGTCTGCAGCCGAACCCAAAATGAAACGCTCTTTCCCTTTTTTCCCTTTTTCCTAATAAAATATCTCCAATCAACGTCATCTATCTTAATTAATCTACCATCAACCCAAAGGAGTTTTTTCGGAGGATGGAATCCGTTAAGCGTCCAGGACCAACAGAATCCGGCCCGTAACAATACATCTTATGTTAAACGTCTTATTTCGCTTTTCATTAAGTTCTGATTTCGTTTTTCAATCATTTGCCCGGGCGTTACAATAATATTAATTTTAAGAAGAAAGAAAGAAAGGAGTACAAAATGATTTCTCGTTTCCAGGCACTGGTCGGTTTATTTAACCAATCCGGTCCGATCAAAGGCGCGGCCTATGAGAACCAAGTCTTGTTGGGCATCCACGATCTTTACGCGGAAGGCGAATGGGTGACCGTCCAAGGAGATTCCTTGGCAAAAACCGGCTACAGCGCGTGGACCGACAAGTGGGGAGGGCAACCGGATAACGGAGGCGGTATACAAAACTGCGGTGCCATGGTGGACGATGGGAAACTCGATGACGTGGCATGCAACGTTCCCTTCGCCTTCTTCTGCGAAATTCCCGACGTCTGATCGTCGAACGCTATTATTTTTTTGTTTACTTTTCATTTCTTCGCGATCCTTTCTAATTATTATCTTCGAAAACAAATATAACGATGCAACGAGAACAGCGATTTTTAATAAAAAGTTTATAATAAAAATAAAAAGTTATTTCATCGTATAGGTGTAGACGAAACGCGGTCTCGATATTGTAATGGCCGCTTCGAGAAGAAGCGAGTTATCGCGATACGCAGAAGGTTCGTGTCCTGAAAAGAACCTTTTCAAATATTTCTCCCTTTCTACCGATAGTTTCGAGTTTCACGAATAATAGATAGAGTCGCATCTAGCGAGCGAGTCTCGTTGGAAAACTTTTCCATTATCGTCCCGGCGGACTTTTCGCGACGACTATTTTCGCGCGCTGCGGTGGTACGACGTGCAAAAATGAGCCCATACATACGAAATAACCACAGTACGCGAAGGAAAAAGAGGATTCTTTTTTTAATAAAAAAAAAAAAA
>JAIFRP010000006.1:5840098-5850269 GCA_032403825.1 Odynerus spinipes | reverse complement strand
TTTTTTTTTTTAATGAAAATGTACGTCAACTTTTGTATAGTATATAAATATTTAATTTAATGATATATTGACCATTTTGGTTCAATACATTTTGCCATCTTTCTGGCAGTAGCATGATTTCACGCTCATACACTTCTGATCTTTATTTGCACAAAACTGAATAAAGCGACACGACACTCGTGTGACAAATCGAAATTACTTTCCAAACAATCCAATATTATTATTATGATTTATAATCCGCCTTATTTGTAATGCATACGTAAAAGCGAAAAGACACGACGTACTTACCTCCGGACTATCTTCGGCGAAGCACTTTATTACGTCGTAAGCGTGCTCGCAGAGTTCGTTTTCACCCTCGGCTAGAGAAGCACGTACGCATTTACCGATGCAGCGGAGAGAATGAAAAGAGATACGCGTTAGAAAGATTTTCAAGGGGACGAAAGATTAACTCGGGAAATCATTTCCCGTTCTACTCACTTCTTTCGTAGCATTTGAATACGCCTGGCCTGGAAGCGTCCCGTAAATCTTCGTTAATCGCATTCACCGCGGTTTGCGGGTAAAAGTTTCCAAAAGCGTCCATCTGCGAGGAGAATATTGTATAGAATTTTTTCAACGAAATAAACAGAAAGTCGAGAGAGCCGACGAGTCGACTTATCATTGAGGAAAAAAGAGACATTTATGTGTCTTACGATATTGAGTTCCTTCAGGAAGCAATACAAGTAACATTTGTAATGTTCCGGATTGTCCTTGCCTAGCTGTAGATCGTCTGAAAGAAACGCGACTCGTTGTTGCAACAAGTAAGACTATTATAATTGACGAACGATCGCACGAATTTCTTATTATTAGAAAAACGGACGACCAATAAGCCCGGTCGTTTTCTCACCTTCGGTGAAGCCGACTTCCTTGCCGCATTTTTCCCTCACTGCTTCGTGAGGATCCTCTTCGTCGTGCCCTGAAACCTAAAATTCGTGCGAGTACGTGAACGCGAGCATCCACATACATATGAAAGAGAAAATGACGCGTGACCGTGTATTATCTTAACAGTAATTCTCTCTCTCTCTCTCTCTCCCTCTCTCTCTTTCTCTCTCGCTCGACAAATTCCTTGAACGTGATTCGCGCGTATATACGTTAATCGCGCGTAACTATCACGAGGCAAGGTATATATGTAAGTACATACGTATATACACACATGCATATGTATGTACACATGTGTGTCTATCGTCGATATTCAAATCGTTTGGTTATATTTTAACGACACGGATCCGTTAACATGCTCGCGGACGGCTAGTGCATATGCAGTATTTTCATTTTGCTATGGTAGGTCACCGCTGCATATGCAGTACATTTTCCATTACTTCCTTTCATTTTCATAGTCAATACGATGGAAAAATTTATAAATAATATTATTTCGTCTTATCTACATTAACACTTCGAACGCCGTGTCACTCCAGAAGGTTGTACTTTCCCAACTCGTAAGATACGCAGTATCCATTGCACGTATGTACATAGTACATACATATATACAACGAGGATCGACTTTGCTTCTGAAATTTCGTCGTATTAGGCGAGCAGTCACTTTTCCGATAATCGATGTCGCGAACATCTAACGTCGTCGAATGTAGAATATCGAATATCGGACGTCGATGTTCTTGTCGTTTTTTCGAATGTACGAAATGTAAAAAAAAATCGAAAGACACTTACTAGCACGATCGCGACGAACGGCAGGAGGAAAAAGATTTGTGAAAAAAATGACATCGCAGGACAACGTTCGCAGGAAAACGCATAAGATTTGTATCGGTCCTCGTGGAACGCGTCTCTCTTATACGTATCTACATACATATGTATGTATCTACATATGTACTTCCCTGCGAATTTGTACGAATTTACTTCGCAAGCATGCATGCAACTTACATAAGCCAAATGCATCCACTTTGACTCGTCTCTGGTTTAGAATTGTTAGAATTCGAGTATGAAATTACGAATCATTGAGCTTAATGATCGCGTGTATACGTAGATGCATTCGAGGAAGAACGAAATCGATAGCATCGCGAGGCCAATACGTTTGAGAACGAGTCGAGAGACGACACACCGGAAGTAACATATTTTATTTGACTTGCTCGCACACAGACCTACATATATACACACGCACGCACGCACGCACACGCGCGCGCGCGCGCACACACACACACAGTAGCGGTCATAAGTTTAAGACGAAAAGTTTTTATTTCGATTATACACATGTAATATAAGTACCATCTTTCTATTCAGCTTCTTGTTTTAAAATACATAATACATATACAATGTACAATGTACAATGTAATGAAATACATAAATACATACAGTTTTCACGTAAAATATATAATTTCTTTCTTTTTATCATATCGTCTTAATCTTTTATCCGCTACTGTATATATATTGTGACGTGGTGCGATGCACACGGCACAAAAATTTCGTTTCGGTAATATTTTTTTTTTTTTTTAAATCGAGCCGCCTCGCGATATCTCACCCGACACTTGATGAATACAAATTGTGAAAGCTCGTATTTCCGAATATAACTCTCTCAGGATGGTCAAATATAGCGCTCTTGTAAGAATGCCTATTTATTATTTCTCTCTTTCACGCTTTACTCCGCATGTTCGTATCGCTGCTTCTTTCGAGCCAATCTACGCCGAGGACATCGAAGGAAAGATCTTCGCATTGGAGCATTAATCTCATTTGCCTGGCCCATGTCTGCTGACCACTCATTCATCGGAACTCATTGTCGCCGCCAATCACGCATCAATCCTACTACGCTACGGTTCACCTGCTACGTTGTCACCGTACGAGGCGCGGAAGAGGATCCTACTCCGAAGGACGCCAACGGAGAGAAAGGATAAAAACCGAATGACATTTCCGAATTCGAAAATATCTCGAATTATTACGCTAACCGAAAGTTTCGTTTCGCATCGACAATAGTTCGATTTCTGTTCTCGAGAACGACAAGATTCATTTTTGTAGCTCGATCTTGGCGCATTAGCGTCGGCAAAGTTGCATTACGGTGTTTAAGAAATTCGATAAGAGAGATTGGCGTGAGTCAGATTACTTATCCGTCCATAGCGAGACGTGGCATTGTCGATTACTCGAGTAACGCGCTCGCATACGTGTCGAATTGTTCTTCGTTTCTCAGTCGGAGTTAGTCAGACGAAATCGAAGTCTAATACAAGTCGGAACGAAAATGGCGGAGGGAAGGATAGAATCGAATCCTAGTCGCGAAGATTCGTGGACAACATTTTGTTCTGATACAGTGCGGTACCTCCTACGCTCCAGCGAAGAATCGAACGTGCTATCGAATATAATGATCGAGTTAAATGTGCTATCCAGGATCGCCAAGGGTCGCGCTTACACCGATCTCCGCGCGAATGACTTGATCTTTAAGATCGCGAGTTCGATCGCTGTCCACCTTAACAGCCTAAGTCGTTGCTTCTTAGAGAGGAATCTTCCTTCGAAAGCTTACGAAAATAAGGTATGTACGTAGGTAGAAATATTTTTTCTCCGGTACAATATGCAGGGTGGTAAAAAAGGGTTCGATATTTGATAGGCTTATAGTACTCACCGGGACTAATAAAAAATGTCTAATTAATATGGGTCCTAAAATCAACCCTTTCGATATAAATTAACTTTTATTATTTATGAGTGTTCGGTATCTTAAATGAGTCTCTTGGTAACATGTTGAATGTACACAGAGGAATTTTCTTAAAAATAGTTATAGCTTTTGCATATTTTCATAATAAACCTATCTTAACAACCTTGAACTCGTGTATTTCTATGAAAATTCTTCTGTGTACATTTAATATGTTACTCATAAATAGTTAGGGTCCATGTTAATTAGACATTTTTTATTAGTCCCGGTGAGTACTATAAGCCTATCAAATATCGAACCCTTTTTTTATCACCCTGTATATGCACATACGTTCCACGTATATAGGTAAATATTTTTGGCATAAAACAAATTCGCGGAAAAAGAATTCACACCGTGAATTTCGCGCGACGACCATAATTCTCTACACGCATAATTTATGCAGTCTTAAATAACTACTGATTCGAGATGGATTTCGAATTGACTACTGCTGTAGCTACGGTCAGCGAGGAGTAGCTATCGAGCGGGGAATTACCGCGAAGGCTCACGAAAGGGTAAGAACGCGAGTATAGATGTTGTTCGATGACGACATATTTGCTATCGATATTTCGAATAACGACGAACTATTTGCTACTGATATTTTAAGTTCGATACTTTCGAATCACAAAAATTTCTACATATGTATCATACTAATCGTCCGAAATTTTGATGAGATTTTGATGAAATTTCGCATAGTTGTAGAGCAGACGGAAATATGCGACGTGAGACGTAAATTGCGAGTATAGAAAAGCGCGTTTCTGAGATTCACGGCGTAAATTCTCTTCGTGAGCTCACGATGTGAGTATAGAACCGATTTTACGACTGAATGATTAACAAAAATAATTAATCAACATAGACGGCAGGCAAGAAAAGTCGGCGTCAATGGAACCTCGACAAGGATGATACAAAAGAGTCGCTGGAAGCACTTTCGTCGACGAGTCAAATTCTGACGGACGCTTTTGTCAAAATTCTAACGATACTGGTCAAGGACGCGTTCCGCATGTACCCGGAAGTTACTGAAGGAAAAATGCTACGTGATTACTTGAAAAAAACAAAAAAGACGGGTAAGTTAGAGAGAGAGAGAGAGAGAGAGAGAGAGAGAGAGAGAATGAGAAGGGGGAGTAAGAAAAGAAAAGAGAAAGAAAGAGGGAAAAAGAGAGACGTCGTTGTTCGTCGCAATGTTCAATTGTTGCAAAGTCGCGAAGTCCGTTGGAGCGAGCATCGCTTCGTCATTTTCCCTCCGTCGCGTCGTAAGTTCTTTTGTGAAGAGGAGCGAGCGCGAGCGGAGAGGGAACGGGAGAAAAATAGATAGCGAGAAAAAAAGAAACGCGAGAATAAAGGAAAGGCTCGTATAGTAGTGTAATAAAAGAAAAAAAAAAGAGAGAAGAGTGCACGCGATACAATGGCGTTTGTTATAGGAATAAATTAGATGTATGCATCTAGGTTAGGTGAATTATTCGTTAAAGTTGAATAGTACGTCGGTGTCGATACGAAACGATTATCTCGAAGTCGTATCGATGGAATTGAACTCGATTGAATGGTTCGTTGTTTATAAAAGTTTCATATCTAGACAGGCTGACGCATCGTTCGACTAGCTAAATGCGTACAGCGTATCTACGACGTTGCATAGTTATTTGAAATCTTTCGTACGAAAGCACGAGTAATGTATTTACGTGTGAGATCGAAAAAAAAAGGAAATTGGGTGCGAAAGGCTCTGAACGCGCTTAGATGGAGAGGAACGGTCGAACCTCGTGAGATTCGCGAAGGAATCGTGTAAAAGAATCGCAGAGACGTGGAAAGAGAGACGGAGAGAAGGCAAAGAGGAGGTTGATAGTAGAAGGGGAAGGCAAAAGCGCGTTTAAATCGACTCGACTCGAATCTCTCGTGCAGGGTGCGCATTGCGCTATGCCAGGAGGGCGCAAGCGTCCGAAAGCGCCTTGCTGAAAGGCGGCAGAGTGGTAGAGTGTGGTGGTGGAAGAAGCAGAGGAAGAGAGAGAACGCAGGTGAGAAGTCGGTGCGCGAAAACGTCGCGTCTTTCGAATTTATTGGTTTATAGCCTGTATTTATGACTACGATCCGAACACTTTGCGTAATCATTTTCGTTTTTTCACCGCGACAAACCCCATCGACCAGCCGCCTTCTAAATTCCGAGGTTAGGTTGCGCTAGTGGAGTCCTTACGATAGAGTGAGAGAGAGAGGGGTGTGTGTGTGCGAGAGCGAGAGAGAGAGAGAGAGAGAGAGGGTGAGAAAAGAAGGTCGTCGTCGGTGGCGCTGCAGAGGCTTCGCCGCACGAGAATAATTAAAATCAATGTGACGGTGCGGTGTTTCTCGGGGCGTCCTGCGTGCGTCGGTTTTTTAAAAAGCGCTAAATCAAGAACCCAACTGATATACAGAGGAATGTCGAACGGATTGATGCTACCGAATGACAATCACGAAACGTGCCAGACGAGTAAGAACGAACAGAGTAACGTTCTACAGTTATCATATCTCTGTATGATATTTCTATTTCTTTCCTCACGATGCGACCTACTCGTACAGCTAGCACTGCCTCGATGGTCGCTGCTAATGCCACTATATCCGCGGAGGGGTTGCAAGGAGAACACTCAACGGTGGTGAGTACCAGCCAATTAAAATTATTTTTGGAGAGAATCTTTTTTTTCTCATTAGTATATATACATATCTGTTCTCTCTCTCTCTCTCTCTCTCTCTCTCTCTTTCTCTTTCTCTTTCTCTTTCTCTTCCTCTTTCTCTTTCTTTCCCTATCCATCGATGTTACTTTCATCGTTATACTCTTCGTAGATGGACCAGCAGAACGTTATCAGGCCTACGTTGAAGAGACACGCAGAGTCGGACCCAGAAGGTCAGTTAAAGATTGCTCCTGCGTTTAGTACCGTAGAGAATGACCGTTGCCCTTCCCATTCGTTATCATTATCAGCTCGTAGGAAAAGCGACAAGCTCACTTTTTCCCTATACCTTTCTTTCGCTAATTCTACCTCTTTCTCTATAAGCTCTTCGAACAAATTAGTCCCTGTTTAATTGTTTCATCAGGTATAACCGTACCAAAGAAGCGCCACAAAAATCCACAACCAAAGAACGCCGTCTGTGCTCTGAACGAATTAAAGACAGGAGCAGTGTACAAAGTGGTCGGTCAAACCGGACCTACTCATGCTCCTATATTTACTATCGCCGTACAGATAGATGGACAAACCTACGAGGGCAAAGGACGTACCAAGAAGATGGCTAAACACGCAGCAGCCGAGCTGGCTTTAAGAAACATAGTGCAATTCCGTAATACCCCAGAGGTACACCAAGCTATCAACACGTGTCAGCCCGTCGTACCCCTAGAACCTGATTTTACTAGCGACGTCACGGAGAGAGATAATCATCTTGTGAATGCGTTCAAAACGTTGACTCAGGAACCAAAAAATACCAACAAGTTTTTGGACAAGGGTCCCGTGGCCCTCATAAACGAGTTATATCCTGGAGTTGTATACAAGTGTATATCGGATAGTGGAGAAAGTTATGCAAAGTTTACGATATCCGTGACAATTGACGGAGAGACCTTCGAAGGCACCGGTCCTAGTAAAAAATTGGCAAAAGCTGCGGCCAGCAAAGCAGCTTTAGCAAAATTGAGGAACGTGCACAGTTCCTCCTTTTGCATTCCTCTCCCGGTGCGAGTTTTACCCAACTTCTCTAATTCCGGTCACTGGCAGGAGCAAATGACGTTGCCGCAAATCTTGGCAGATAAAATAGGAAAAATGGTAAACCAAAAATTCACCGAGCTTATACAGAGCAAGCCGCAGCACGCTCGTCGCAAGGTATTAGCCGGCATAGTGCAAACAAACGGATCGGATGCCGAATTAATATGCGTCACTACTGGTAAAGCGTAGACCTCTGTAAAAGACCTCTTCTTGGTAATACCATCTTGATAATGCTTATTCGTTCAAGGTACAAAATGCGTGTCCGGGGATCACCTGAGCGTGAGCGGTGGGGCTCTGAACGACTGTCACGCGGAGGTGGTAGCCCGACGTTGTCTCTGCGAATATTTGTACAAACAGTTGGAATTGCACACCGAGAGCCGTGCTATCGAGTCCGTCTTGGAGCGAGCGAAGAAAGGATTCAGGTTAAAGCAGGGAATACAATTTCATTTATATATAAATACGGCTCCGTGCGGGGACGCTAGAATATTTTCTCCTCACGAGGAAAACGAATCCGTCGACAAGCATCCCAATAGAAGGGCGAGGGGTCAGTTGAGAACGAAAATCGAATCGGGAGAAGGTACGATACCCGTGAAGAGCAGCGAAGGAATTCAAACGTGGGATGGTGTTCTTATGGTGAGTACGATCGCGCGAACACGTTCGATTCGAGAGACGAACGGCCGCGATCCGTCTACGATCTTTCCTCGAATGTCCTTTTATTTATTTATTTATTTCGAATCGTAGGGACAACGACTGCTGACGATGTCGTGTTCAGACAAAATAGCTCGATGGAACGTACTTGGTGTGCAAGGTGCACTTCTAAGCCACTTCATCGAGCCAATTTACTTCCACAGCATCGTCCTCGGCAGTCTGTTGAACCCTAGTCACATGTATCGAGCTGTTTGCGGCCGTATCGAAAATACTATTCAAGGTCTACCACCGCCGTATAGGCTCAACAAACCTTTAATGAGCCTTATAACGTCGTCCGAGGTTAGGCAGCCGGGCAAGGCACCGAACTACAGCGTCAATTGGACTATCGGTACGCGTTGGCTTATCAGATAAATCTTTTTATCGATTCTATCTTATGCATGCGAGCACGCAAGCGCCGCGTGTTGTGTTTCTTTAAATGCATGCGATGCGGCGATTTATACAATGAGAAACTAAAGAGTATTCCTTTCTTCTCGAATACGCAGGTCAAAGCGAAGCGGAAGTTATAAATTGTACAACCGGCAAAGACGAATTGGGGAAACCTTCGAGAATTTCCAAGCAAGGCCTCTTCCGAAAGTTCTTCAACCTCTTAGGTAAATTGGAAACGATCGACGACGCCGATCAAAACCAGTGTCGACATTACCTCGATGCTAAGTCGTCGGTTCAAGATTACTCTGTAAGTTATCGACATGCTCCTTCGAAAGTAAACGATCGTGACGCGTATATTAAAGAAGAATCGAACGTTTATTCTCTTTTCTTTTTTACAATAGCTTGCCAAACGTCAATTGAAGGACGCGTTTGTACGCGCTCAACTCGGCAGTTGGGTAAAAAAACCGATTGAGCAAGATATGTTCGAGGTTGATATCTGACTAAATCAGGATATCGCTGCGAATCCAACGAATAGAATAAACTCTCGGTTATCGGAGTACGTAGTTCCTAGCGTAAAATAGATCGCTCGTTCGGCGTGTCACGCTATGGCAAAATTTGGCATCAGTAAAGCATAAATCGTAGGATGGTTGAACGATTCGCGCGCACGAGATCCGACGAGTAGATCCGCCGCGTCGCTTCGAAAGCGCTCGCGATGAATCAGAACTCTCGGTTCTGTCCGAAAAAAAGAGAGAGAGAGAGAGAGAGAGAGGGGGAGAGCCAAGTCATGCCATGTATTCGGTACTTCGAATTTTCATCTTAAATGCTAGTCACGCGTCAATTTTTGACAGTTTCTAATAGACTGGTAGGAAGGTAAGGCAGTTGCGTTGCGTAAACGTGAATAGTCAATCGACGGAGGAGGAAGGCTGCGCGAATTACAATGCGAATTATTAGAGTTTACGTTCTGTCGGTGCGTCGAGAAATCGGCGATGGATATTCGCGATGAAACGCGCGAGTCAGCACATATCCCATCTTCGGAGTCTCACCGTTAAACTTTATCGTCGTCTCCGCGTACAGTTACCCTAAGTTTTATTAGGAGAAATTCGACGGAAGGTCCCCTTGCTCTTAGTCCCACCCCCCACCCCCCACCATCATCGGATCCTTTTTATCCTCGAGGGACGCAAGCTTTGCGATAAGGCTTGCCCCTTTACGGCAAGTTTTAACGTTGCATAATATCGCGGAGATCGGTTCGACCTCGACATGGGTTCGCGCTCGTTCTTCGGCCCTCTTATCCGAAAGCGTTAGTTCTCTAACGGAGCGGAGAGCGCACGCGCAGGAACGGCGAACCTGCGTTGGCGAGTTTGACATTTTTACGGTGAGTAACGCGTACGTGACCACCGCGAACGCTAATTCGAATCGAGGCTGTGTCGAGGCTGTATGTATTCGGGTCACTTGTTTCCGGGAGGCCTTCCATCCACTAAGTACGTCTATCTATAGAGAGGGACCTTCTTGAAACGTCTCTTTCTTTCTTTCTTTCTTTCTTTCTTTCTTTCTTTCTTTCTTTCTTTCTTCCTTTCTTTTATTTGAAAGTTTAGACGAAAGGCATCTTGAATGATAATTACGAGATTTCAAAGGACCTTCCGCAATGCTATCTTTTTCTCAAGCAGCTCCACTTCTTCTTTCTATTTCCGCACACGTTACTTACCGTTAAACGATCTTTGATTTTAAAGAAACGCGTCCCGTC
>JAIFRP010000006.1:5821235-5837041 GCA_032403825.1 Odynerus spinipes | reverse complement strand
AAAAAAAAAAAAAAAAAAAAAAAAAGAAAATTGAAAGAGGAAGACGCTCGAGCGTAACGACTTGTCGCTTTAAAAACGACAAGAACGATCAGTCGTGACTCTTATGGCGAAAGCTCCAGCGCGTATCTCTATTCCCTTCTTCTCTCTTCCACTATTATATTTTCTGCTACAAGAACAGCGGCAGGAGCAATAGCAGCAGCAGCAGCAGCAGCAGCAGGTGTATCGTATATGTATATACATGTATGTGTATAGACACGACGAACACGAGCGTATATGCGCGCGGGCGTGGGAGAGAGAGGGAATATACACAATGCGAGGACTCGCGTACCGCGATTAAAGTTAGACGCATACACTTACACGTACGTACACTTTTAGAAACGTCGTACCACTTTGTACGATCGTAGAAAGAAAAGCAGACGTACCACTTAGTGGTCGAAGTGATCATTATAAATTTCAAGAGTGAGAATTTAGTTACTAATTATTACCTTAGTTAGCTTTAGTAAAACTCGATAAACTTCGATCTCCAGTTTCTCTCCTGTTATACGATGACATTATCTATTTACAAGTAGAAACGATATATCTCGAGCCCGTTTTCGAGTTATCGAAAGAACATCGAGTGTCACAGGAAAAAACTTTCTTGTAGTCGGCTAGATTTTAAGCTTGACTAGTGCCTCTAGATGTAATTTCTTCGATAAGCAAGGAAATCGATCTAGTTGAAATTATCAAATAAAAACTTTTATTTATCAACAAAATAGAGCATAAAAGATAAAGCGTGTAGCGATTCAACGAACGAGCGAATGAAGCGCGACCGAAGTTTTTATTCTTCTTTTACTTTAGCTTTCGTTCGCGACAATCTCGCATGCTCCTATTTAAAAAAGAAACATAGAAAAAAAATTATCGAGCGTTGGGCGGAGGGTCCGCGAAATAGCGTGTCCCGCTTGCCCACGTTGATCGATATTCTTACCGACACAAAAAGGATAATACGAGAATGAATGAGCGAAAGGGTGGGGAGGAAGGCGGTGGAAGAGAAAAGATCTCCATCCGCGATTCGTAAGACGATATTCTTACTTTAAGAAGGAAGAGTCAACGTTGTTGCCAGTTGTGCCCGATTAAAAGAATTCGTTTGTAGATCGTAGAGGCGTGCGAAAAATTACAGCCGTCGTTATCTTCGCACCGTATCCTTGCATTTTGTAATATAATTATTATTTCCTTTTGATCTTTTAATTTTGTTCTCGTTTAGAAGAATGCGAGCATAAGTTTGTCGCTTCTTTCAAAAGGAAGCGAGTCAGCGCGAATTCAAATTTTTTCAATAAAAAAGAAAATTATTGCAATGAAGAAGACGATTTCAACGATCATTTACCCTAACCACATCGTCGAGGAAAACAGTGGGCAAAGGATGAGAATGTAAGGAAAGACAGCAAAGGATGTGAGGCAAAGACAAGAGATTCCCCTTTTTTCAAACTTTATACATATTAGACTTCCATTGTGTACACCAGCAATAACCATTTTCTGATAACAATTTATGATAATATCGGCTTTAACGTATCGGACAGTCGTCGTTGTACTTCGTACTCGATATTCCATCAAAGTACCCGTATTCTATCCTTACGAAGATCTCGAAGACGGCGATGCATCCGACGCATCGCAAACGATCGCTCGATTCCAAAAATGAAGAGAGAATCTGAAAAAAAATCGAACGAGCGATACGAATCGTGTCGGGTACGAAGTACGATCGAGCCTTGAGGTATTATTATACACACATGTTGCGGCTTAACGCTATGCGATGATATGTATTATTTTTTCGTTTTTATAATTCGATATATTATATATATAATATATATATACACTACCAGCCAAAAGTTTGGAGTCACTGCGTATGTAGATTCAGAGAAACAGGGCATTTATAATCGATTTATGCTCAGGAATCGAATATTATTAATATTAATTTAATATAATATTAACAGGAATCTAACAGAATATTTTTCCCCATGGTAGAAAAATTTTTCCGAACATTGCCTTAAACTGGGTGTAAAAACCATACAAGGGCAATCATGGACATAAGAAAATACTGAAAAATACTGAAATCTCGTAGAATATAATTCCGCTTGTTAATATTTAATGTAACAATGACATTTCAAAATTTACTGGTATATTCGATTTTTATGGAAATCAACAAGTGATTCCAAAACTTTTAGCCGGTAGTATATAGTATATTAGGTAGATTACATATATAATCTACCTCGTGTCCTTGAGCGCCTGTTTCGCGAAAAAAAAGAAGCAGGTGATAGGTAAGCGTGACTATCAAACGCTCGTAGGATTTGTCGAACTCGAAAAGTTCGAAATACGAAAGCGTAAATCGTTTATTTTTTGAAACCGAAAACACCGATACGAAGAAAGACAACGTTTTCGTGAGTAAACTCTTCTTCCAATTTTGTTTTTTTCCTTCAATTATCGTTCATTCAAACTTTTTATTCGGCTCTACAGTAACACGCGCTTTTCTTTTAAAACCAGCTCCATCATCACCGTGGTATAAAATATAAACCTTTAACATCGAAGAGATCAGCGACGAAAGGTCTAAGCTTCGAGATCGCGGATCGCGTCCATCGAGGGATTATCTCCACGCGTTCCTTCACGCTGAATCGGTTTACAGGACGACGATGACAACGACAACGAGAGCCCTCGCACACTGCAGTTGATATTTCGATCGGTATGGCGTGAGAAATGGCGTGCTACGCGAGTGCGCGCAAATTATTAGGTCGTAACATAAATAAGTTCGGTTATATTAAATAATTTTGTTATTTATTAACAAATTAAAGACTTACATTCAAACAGTTATGTAATCTCCATTATTATTTATGACAATTTCCCGTTTTAAAGATAATTCGTTAATATCATCCGAATAGAATTGTTAGAATTAGAATATATTCGTTTTTAAGATCGAACTTATTTATGTTACAATTTAATATTATTGTTTTGGAAAGCATCGTTCGCTGCTCCTGTCGATGACCAATTCGCTATGGAACCTACGTACTATCGCTGTATTTCGTGCGCTCGCACCGCAAACCGAACTATTCGATCGAGAACAAATTGGTGACAGCTCGATATACGTCGCTCGATAAAAAATCTGCAGCGTACGAGGTCTTCGATACGAAAGAACGACAGCGAACGCAACGTTTTGAATAAATTCTTTAAAGACACTTTTATTTGCGAACACGTCTCTTGCCAAGTGCCAACACACTCGGACTCGTTTCGTCGTCTCTAAGTTGCGTTAAGGAACAACGTAGTATATAATAAGTAGGTAAGCGGCGTCGATAATAATAATCGAAGGACGCGATCGAAGAATATCGATATTGAAATGTTTAACGAGTAACCTATTATGATATGACGGCGTTTAGCTTATCGTTAAACGTTATAAACTATAAGCACGCGACGCAGAATATGTTAACGTAAAAATTTAATATACATACATACATACGTCGTCGAACAAATTGAACTTTAAAACGACCAACAAGTTCGCTAATCTCTACGTACGATATGACGATGCTACGATACTCGGATACTCGAGACGCAATAAAATTCGCCTCTGACGTATTCTCCGATCAAGAGGATCGAGGAACGACGACGATTAGAGCATTTTTTTTTTGTTGAGCTTCTTATCTAAAAGAATCTCTCTCATTGTACGCATTAGGCTAGGCAACAACGTACCGTGTGTGTTTTCGACGGAAATTATTGCCGAACGAGCCAATTTCAAAGATTCAGTATGTTTGTACTAATTTCTATGCGCGCATCAACGCTGGATTCGTATCCGAGACGACGATGAACATAACGCGAATGGATATGATTAACTAGCGGTAACGATCGAAACGAAGGAACGACGACGATATTAGCGGTGCTAGGCGGAACCAATTCCGTGAGAACGCTCGATACGACGCGCTTTCGGTATTCTCTACTCATCGTTGCCGTTAGACCTGAAAAAGTGCGACGACTTTGTCGAGATCGATCTCCGCGCCCTTGTCTTTCCAACGACGCTTCTAAACTCGCTTCTAAACTCGCTTCTAAACTCCGAGCCCGCGGAAACGGCAAATGTAAACGGTCAAGAGAAATGGAAATAAAACGCAGACGCGATCTTGAAGCTATCGAAGTACCGATTTTGAAGGACGCGTCATCGAAAAGGCAACGACAGCGGTGCGAGCTCGTCGCGTCGTCGGACAAATTTCCCGTTCTCCTTCGAAACGAGATCCTCCGGGATCCTCCTCGGACGGAGGCGCTCGTACACGAGGGAACGAGAACGAACGTCTTCGATCCGACGCGAAATTTTCTCCGACGTGATCGCCTAAATGACGAGAACGCTTCTTACTTTCGTACATTCCTACAAAAATAGCTTTCACATTTCGTAGCTTGGAGCATCGGGTGTTGCGATTTCGCTTTCAGCTTCTACATCGATCACGGATTTCCCGTGGCTCGTATACGGGATTTTTCTCTCTCTCTCTCTCTCTTTCTTTTTTTGACTTCCTTCTACAGTCGCACGTATCATCGTCGTACAGCGCGTTCGTTCGTCTCACCTTCTCTTTCTGCTTCTTCGCTTTACGTTATTACATTCTAAATACATATCTTTATACGCCTCTCTCTGTGTGTATAACTTGCATCATGTGTGTGAATATATATATATATATATATATCTGTATATGTATACTGCTATCATTAATGTTAGCATTAATTTCGACGAATCGAATAGGTACAACGTTAATTCTAGCTTCTTTTTTTTCTTTTTCTTTCTTGTGCCTCGAAGAATCGACGAATAAGATGACATTGTTTCTCCCGCATTCGCAGTACGTGTTACGTTCGCTTTGATCGCGGTCTTCAACAGTGTTACACGCGCACCATCATAACGACGAAATATATTATTTGTATAATGTAGTAATAATACCGTACGATCGGAACTACTCGATAAAGTCTAACGTTTATTTTACGAGCGTGTCGTGCCATAATCACGACCCTTTCGACAAATTAACGAATAACGATTGGTTTTAGGAACAGAAGTGGACTTTGAAATGAGAGATAGATAGATAGATAGATAGAGAGGGAGAGAGCGGGATAGAACCGCGTTGAGAGAGCGATATTTACAAAGGTGACAGCATCTCCTGCTTTACATCTCGCGTACACTCCAAAATTCTTCCACTTTTCTTTCCGAGTATTTTCTAGCAACCCAGAAGGAACTAGTTGCGCTCGACATAACAAAATCCTACATAGATCTCCGTCGAACGAAATTAAACGTTTCCGAAGGTATTTATATACGTTTGGAGTAAAATATAAACTTGTCGTTGACGAACGATCGAGATAAAGAGATAAAATTTATAATTCGACGAGACTCGAACGGACTTCGTGGAACAAATGAAGAACCTTTCTGTGAGTGAAGAAAAGAAGAAGAGGAATAGGAAAGAGGGAGCGAAAAATTGTCGAAAATCGTTAGTTTTCTTGGCGCGATGCTCTTCGAAGGAAGATGTTTGGCGATAGAGGGAACGCAGGTCCGTCGCACGCGCACCTCTCGTTCGATCTTTCGGAGAAGAAACGTTCATTTTCGTTGTCGGAACTCTCGATTTCTCGATATCGTACTATCAGCGCGAGTAGCACCAACGACGCGCTAATCGGTTCGCGTAAAGAACGTGCGAGACACGATCGATTCCGACAGGTAGATTTTGACGAAGTGTTTCAGGAATCGATGACACTTGGCTCGCATTACCAGTCGTAATCGTGCTGATGAAACGGATTGGTGCATGGCTGTTGGGCGTGCAGATGGGTCACTATAGGAGGTGGCTTCACGAGGTCGAACTCCCTACCGACTACCTCATTGTAAACCTAAAACACAAAGAAATCCTCGTTATTTGTCCATCATGAAAGATCGATCGACGAGCGAGATATCGGCGCTGCCTTTTTTGCGTTCAGAGAGTATAGCCTTCTGTAGAAGTCGCTCTTTGTTCGTTTACCAAGTGTGAAAAAGAACCCGACGTTCTTAATACTTCCTCCCCCCCCTTTTTTTTGTTTCTTTTAAATTGTTAGGATTTTACTAAACCTTGAAGCTCCTACGGATATACTCGTCCTCTCCTTTGCCGGTCATACCGTAATTATATCCGCCACCGCCGCCGCCGCCTCCGCCACCGCCACCACCACCGCCACCGCCACCGCCATTCAGGAATGGATTCGTTGGATTGACCGCGCCTGAAAAGACACGTAACGTATCGATCGTCGAACGATAAGACTCGGTGCGGAGAAGCCCTACGGTACCCTTGGTGGACCTTACCTCCGTTCGCTCCCGGCACGTCAAGGTTACCGCCGGTAGTCTGATAGGTAGCACCGTATCCAGAATCTTGATTAGCTAATTCGTGCAGACGAGTGGAGCTGAGCGCTCGCGGGATAGCGTTACTCGGTACACCATGAGGCGCTAGATGCGTCACCTCGGCCACCTGATGAGGATCCTCGGTTTGCGGCAAGTCGGAAACGAAGCCGGTATCTTTTCTGTAAAAGTTGATGAAAACGAAGGCCGCTAAAACGACGAGGCAGGTCAGCCCGTAAACTCGGAAGGTCGTGGTGGTACCTGAACGATAAAAACGGTAATCGGTCTTTCGATCGCGTTTCGAAGCTGGACACCGTTCGCCTAAAATTTTCTTTCTCATCCGATCTGAAACTCTCTGCGAGCCTGTGACTTACCGTACGCGGTGACGAACATGCCACCGATCACGGCACCGCAGCCTCTCCCGAGACCGTGATGCAGTCCTTGAAGAACTCCTTGGGCGCTCGAGCGCAGATGTTGCGGCGTGTTGTGAGCGATGTAACTGCAACAGGCAGCCCAGACCGCGGCGTGCGTGATTCCCTGGATAAATTCGAAAGGCAGAACCCACCATGGATTAACGAGCCAAGATATGTAGAGGAAACGTATAACGTTCCCGGCTAACCCAAGACACAACACCTGAAAGTAAGATCCTTCTCGTGAATTCGCGATAGAAAGAACGGCGTAGTCTCCTCCCCTCCACCCGATCGACGCTACGTCTCTCGCCTACCTTCACGTGACCGATTTGCCTGATGAGTTTAAAGCTGAAGAAGTAAGCAAAGATTTCGGAAATGTGATTTATCACCGAGGCAACGCCGAAGAGCGTAGGTGAGCCGCCGTAATCTTGAAGATGCCAGAAGAGAAAGGTGAAGATGAGTCCGATGCCGAAGCCCATCCACCAAGCGACGAAGAGAAACGAACTGCATTTGAGATCTTTGAATTGCTTCAAGACGGTCACCCACTCTGGAATCTCTCGCATCGTCTGAGCGAACATCTTGGTCTGTCGAGAGAGGACGAAGTAGGTGATTTTTCTGCACTCGTGGGAAAGAGAGATAGAGAGAGACAGAGACGACGAGAAAAGTACAAACTTTCCCTTCCGGAGGCTGCGGCTTCGGATTTATCGCGGCGGAGGAATCCTGCAGACCTGGAAGATTCAATTGTTGAGAGAGCTGACTTTGGAGTTGTTCCTCCCTGGTTGGTTCCGCCGGCTCTTTCGCCACTTCCTACGACAAGTAAAGCTTCTCGTTAAAATCTCTTCGGATTTCTTTCCAACCTTGTGTGTTCGCGTTTTTACTCACCGGCTCGGACACCACGATGTCGTATTTGAAATTGATCTGCAACGCTGTTATTAACGCAGCACCCATGAGAACGCAAAAGATGGCGAAGCAAATGGTGTAATTCTTCTCCCTGGCGTCCGGGTCGCACGGATGATCCGGGAAGGCCGTGCTGTGATCGAGAGCGATACCCACGAAGAACATGGCTAGACCCCAGCCCAAACTCCCGAACATACGTTGGTGTCCGTACCTATGGAGGCACGCGAGGAGAGAAAAAAAGGTGGAGAATGTAATCGAGCGTGAGCTTCTCCGAGAGCATGCGCCTTTTTCGATCGTGAACGCGCTTTACCTGTCGGCGTCTTCGCCGAGCAAAGTGATGACAGCCGAGTCCGCTAATGTAATGGCGGGAGCCGAAAAGAACTCGCCGACTATCACCAACAGCAGCAAGAGGAAGAACGTTTTGTGTATATCCTGAAATTAGGTAGATTACAAACGATGTAGGTATAAGAAAGAGTAGCGAACCAAAGTGAACAGGGGGATCGACGAAAAAAGAGGACGTACCGGTAACCTGTAGACGATGGAGCTGAAAAGAGGCTTCACCCAACCCTTGTTCTCCTTCTCGTTGTAATTGGCGGCGTAGGTAACGGCCAGTGGACTTTGCCCGGCCGAGTTTCGCACGTTTCGTCTATTCCTAATCAAAGGCTCGCCTTCCGCCTCCATCTCCGCCTCGATCCGCGCTTTATCCTGTCCGTCCTCTTCTCCATCTTCTATCTCTTCGAACTCCCGTTCCATTTTCGAAAAGAGCAATTTCCTTAGACCCCCCAAGCTCGAGCGTTTTGCCTCCTCGCTAGCGGCGGAACCGGTCAGCCTTTCGGACATCGTCTTCTCCAACGGCACCTTCGTTCTTTCCTTGCTTCGAGCGTACGCCTTTTTGGGTACACCACCTTCCACGGTCAGGGGTTCGTTCTACGATAGAAAAAGAACATGTTCGTGATCTTCCCCCTTAATTATGATGACTCAATTACCAAGACTTACTTTAAGAAAGCGTTTGTACTCGAGCACGTCGGCGGGACGATTCTTTCGCTGCAATGCCTCGAAATCGATCACCTTCGCGTTACGATCGCCTTCGTCTACGCCGTCCCCGTCGTCGTCTTCGAAAACTAATTGTTCGTACCTCAAGTCCCCGGAGGAGGTGGTCCCCTCGTTCGACGATGCTCGCCTTTTGACTCGGTTGGTCTCAAGGTCGTATACCGTACGGCCATCCTCTTCGACGACGTCGACATTGTTAACCCCGTTCCGTTCTACGTCATACGAGTTACCGCTGGTATCCGTATCGCCGTTACCTCGGGTGTCCGACTTTCTCCTTCGATCGAAGATCTCGTTGTCGTCGGCGCTTCGCCTCAGCCTCTCGAAGACGACGTTCGCCGCGACCTCCAAGTACTCGTCCTCGGTCGGAGAGTGATAACATTCGTCGAGATCGGCCGACCTCTTGACGATTCTCTGGCCCGGACTCGACGCCCTCAAGACACTGGTATGATTCTCTCTGACCATGCAGCTCGTGGCGGGCGGTTGGATGAAGCCCAAAGGTAAGGTGAAGATGATCCAGCAGGACAGGGAGGCTAGTAGTATCAGCTTACCTTTCTGCCATCTGCAATCGAAACGTGAATCGCTCTAAGATTCCCAAAGAGCGAGGCTCGGTCACGCTTTTTAGTTACTTAGAGATTCAAAAGAGAGGTCAGGATCGATTACCCTGGCGATGCGCAAGATATCGAATCTTTCCTCTCGGAGAAAGCGTATATGCGAAAAGTCGTAATCGAAAAAGTTAGTCACCTATCAGCCAACGAGCCCCAGAAAGGCGCGCTGAGGAACTCGATGAGAGGTCTGATCCCGATGAGGAGACCACACTGAGCCGCGTTCATGCCCATCTGCTTGAAGTAGACTCCCATGAGAGGGAAGAGAGAGCCGAAGGCCGAGTAGAAGAAGAAGTAGAAGGTCTTGACGGTGAGAAGCTCCTGGTCGACGGAACCAAAGAGGTACTCTAGGAAGTCGCTCTTACCCCGTATCTTGTGCGTCGCTTCCTTGGGTTCGGGATATAGATTAGGATCGACCTCACCCTGGGCTTGGGGATCGACCATGGGTCTGGCTCCTGGCAGCTGAGGTAAGTTCCTCCCAGGTCCCTGCCTCTGATCATCTTGTCCGAGGGTCCCGTCCTGCGCGCCGTACTCGTAATCCTCGTGGCCATAATTCTGCATGGCTTTTCGCTCTCACCGCTTCCTTTCTTCTCTCGTGCAGAGTACCGCCGAGAGTGCGTCTCCTCGACTTCTCGAAGGATGTTCCGTGTGTAGGCTGTTCGTCCGAGATTTCTCTCCAGCTCTTCTCGAGTTGGTCCACTCTCTCTCTCTCTCTCTCTCTCTCTCTCTCGGCGTAGGCCGAATCCTCGGACGAGGATCAGCAAGTCCCGCTTGATCTTTCCTTATTCTCGAGCACCTTTCCGTTCTTCGTCCGATCTCTTACGCTCTTTTCTCGCGTATAAGCGTGTCTCAATCCCTTTAGATTGCTGTCCGTTCGACGAATCGATGTCCCGAGCGTGCGCCACCTACTTCGCTGCCGAAATCGATAATTCTGGCGGTGCGCCGGCGCTACTCGTCACCCCTCTCAGAGGCCACCCTTTTGCTCTCGTGAGAACTTTCGTCGCCCACCAAAGGCGCTACCTTCGTTTCCTCTTTCACACCCCTATGCCCTTGTTACGATATCAGAGAGAGAGAGAAAGAGAGGACTCCTCTCTCGATTCCACCAAAAACACAGACCAAAAATCGTCGACATCGCGCCGATGAGTTTTTGACCCGTTTTGGTTTGTGCTCTTTCAAGATAAGAAGAGAATTGATATGATTCGGACTAATACGTCGACGAGTCGATCATCCGGAATTTAACGAGATAGAGACATCGAATACGCCATTCTTCCGTTCGCCTCCTCTGCCTTCTTTAATTTCTTTTCCTCGTCGCCGGGAGAATCGAGAAATCGTATCTCGATATAAAGTCACGGTACTTTCAATCGAAAGATAGCCGTGAAAAGTACGCTAATAAATGATAGAAAACTGTTGGAGTGACGAGATGACGCGCACGCGCCGGGGAAACCTTTATCGTGCCGGTTCCGAACGCCTCCGAAGCATTCCGAACGAGTCCGGACGGGGCTACCGACTCGTATAAGTATCCACGCACGTAGAAGCGCGAAGACCTTGACCCGGGCCGCTGGGAAGACGCTTCTCGCGTGCATTCGCGACATACAATTTGATCGACAAATTGCTTCGATATCCGATCGCTACTTCGCTAATCTGCCATTATCTTTGAGCGGCGTGAACTTTGGACCGTGCGAGCTTACGTCTTTCAGCGAAAGCTTATTCACGAAACCGCGCTCGCTACGCAAAATAAAGACCATAATATAAAGCTGTGCTATAATATAAATATAATATAAATGTTATTAACGCGTAGTGGCATCCGTTGACCCCGACGTTAATGCGATAATGGACGATGAAAGCAAGCACCAGCATTGAAAGTAATGGACGAGAAAGCGATTACGCGCGATCTGCTAAATGTCCTTGTTGCGTCGAAAAATTAATGATTTCGTTTCTCTTGCGCGTTGATTTACGTCGATTCGTGTTTAAGAGTAATCGTGCCGATAATCGAGCCGACGATCGTTGACCGTACTGGCTGGAAAAACACGAGTATTGACGACGGGACAAAAAGAAGAAAAGAAAAAAATATATTTACATACGTAAAAATGTTTAAAGCTCGCCACGCGGTACTCGGCCGCGCGGTATGAAGGACCGTGTGCGCGCGCGCGCGCGCTCGAGCGTAGACGAATCGACCTATCGACGTATCGACGTAACGTCGGCGGCGTGATAGACGCGAGAGAGCGATGCGCTTTGAAGAGAGGAAGTTTTATGCGATAAGCGTGATTCGGCAAAATTGACATCGAGATCGCGATCGGACGAAGATCCGTTCGGAGCCGAGGCAAAACGAGGTTTTGTTGCATCGGACGTTGCTTATCTTTCGGCGTTCAGATTTTAATTTGCGAATTTCTCCTATATACATACATGTGTATATATATATATATATATATNNNACATGTGTATATATATATATATGTATACACACACACAGATATTATTAGTATTACTATTATTATTGTAAGTAAACGGGATAAATACTTTGGTATACATAGGTAATACAATTAATTACACACACACACACGCGCGCGCGCGCATGCATGCATTGTAGATAAAGAAGAAACACAGATTTTGGAGAAATCTGGATTATCTGGAAATTTGGATTATTCGTCGAAATAACAACCGAATCGAATTGATGTGAAAGAAAAAGATTGATATATGTAGGTGCTCTCGAGTAGGTATACGTGTACCCAAATAAAAGCGAAAAGCACGATTTACAATCGGACACGAGAGGGAGCCGTGACGATTAGTGGTAATGGAAATAACCAGCTTGTGAGTTCTCCTCGCATAGTTGTCACTAATGCGTGACACTTTCGTTGTTTCCTTTATCTACGCCGATATCTCCTGCCGTTGCACCCCTCGTTGCAGCGAGTTCGCGATAGCGTACAATTCGCGGTGTTTTCGGTGAAATACGAATGTTTACGATGATCGCGTGAAAAATGTGCGATCGCCGGAGCGTTAACGCGTTGCGCCATTGGCACCGGAGCCAAATAAGACTATAAGAATGTAAAGCATTTCTTAGAAAAAAAGAAGCGGGGGTTCCGAGCTCGCTGGCTGCGCGCATAGGAGTCCTAGCCCCTCCCCTTGGACATCCGCACGTCTATAGTTTGTAGGATTTTGAAACACGACCGCAAAAAGTATCTTAATAGATGCCATTGTTTTATTATAGATTACGTTTCCTGCATAAGAGCTACACTCGTTACACTTGTGTCGCTTTTATGCATTAGACTAGTATACATTAGTATAGGATAGTACATTAGTATAGTATCGTTAGTTCGAAAACCTCTGAACGATATTACAGCGAGCATCTTCCTCCGCACGATGGCACGATTCGACTTTTCGTTTTCCGTACAGGTATCCCTCGAGTTACGCGGTTAATTGGTTCCGCGTAAGTCGAAACCGCGTAAGTGGAGACTCAGAATTAGTGCAAACTGTACAATGGTCTACGTCGATATTATTTGCATATGCGTTAAGAATTTATTTCAAAATATTCTGAAATATGTACATTATATAATATTATTTTATACTTTTCAGCGCATTCTTCCACTCTATTTCCGAAGTCGGTTTCTATTTTTTTTCAAACAATTTATTTTATTACATTCTTTTTAGTGTACTACCACGTGCAAGATATAATTGGTTAACTATAATCTTTCAACATCTTTGTAATCTAATAGTTTCCATTTTTTTACAATAACAATGTAGAAATAGCAAGAATTAAAAATGTTTTGCGTAACGTTGCTATCTAGAGAACATCCGCGACAAGACTGAAAAGGTTTCACTCCAATCAGTGGTCTCGTTGCTTAGTTATGGCCGAATAAACAAATAATAATGCAATAAACAATTTAAATATAACAACAATTAAACATTGTCTGCAAAATATTATTATGTAGGAAACATCCAGGCCAAGATGAAAAAGTGTTCGTTTCTATAAATCGATCTATTCCTTCCAAAACGTACGATAAACGATCGGAACCATGTTCGATCTCGCACTAATTTTGCAATAACTTTGTAAAAAATAGAAGTGTCAAAAATTGTTTGCAAACGGGACTAATGGGAGACCAAAATCTATAAGATAGAAACAATTTCATCTTCATCGGTCCATCCGTCTCGGCGTGAGGCCCGAACACACAGAAAAAAAGCAACACCGCCCACTGTCGAATTGAATAACCCCCTCCTTTTCGAAGTCAGTTAAAAAAGGACTCATATCAAGATACGATTGACCCTTCTGTACTCTATTACGTTCACCGAAACGATTGGCACCTATAAAAAAAAAAGAAACAGACCGTAAGCCCTTCGTTGGACGCCATTTCGAAACGACGAGTAAGGAACGCACGGAAATGCAAAGAAATGCAAAGAAAAGCGAAAAAAGCCGACACGCGTACGGCACGCGCCTAGAAAGACTGGAATATCCAACGAAGGCGCGCGAACGAGCGAACGCGCGCGTGCTTATCTATCGAAGCTCGCGCGTTCGACACGCGTCAGCCACGAGCTTTTTCCTCCAATCGCCGTGACAACGATCGAAAGGGGAAACGTCTCCCGTGTCGTACTATGACGCAGACGAAACGCGCATTTCACTTTGTCCTCCCGTTTCCGAGCATCGACGGAGTATCTCTCATTGGTAACCATGCAATATCCTGTCGTTTGAACGGTTCGAAGGCGCCTAGAAGACGCCCCTAAGGACGCCTGCGAGACGCCTCGATGACGTCGAGACGATGAGAAACGAGGACACCGCGAGTTCGTCCATATGGAACCGTATGAGTGAAATGATATTGTTTTGGCGCTAGGAAAAGTCAAATTCGAAGGAAATTCGGAGTTAACGCGTTCGCTACCGGCGTCGCATACGCATACGCGATGTTTTATTTCTCGTATGTGAGCCCAGTGTCGCAAATGTGCAACGTGTTTACTTTATCAGTTTATGACAATGCGTTGCACTAATTTTTCGCCAAAACAGTTGGAACGGGCTCTGAAACAAGAAAATAGATATAGGGTGTTCTCGATGTGAAAAATTCTAAATATCTAAAACAACAAAATAGATACAGGGTGTTCTCAGTGTGGAAAATTCTAAATATCTAAAACAACAAAATAGATACAGGGTCTTCTCGGTGTGGAAAATTGCATATTTTCTTTATTTTCAATGTTATAAATATAACGTTCAAAAATCTAATGCCAATTGAAGTCATATCATAAGAAAACTTTCCCTGGGCTGTGCTACGAGATTTTATTCTCAGCCTCCGGTAGCGAACGTTTTAAGATCGTGGGTGGATAAAGGGAAGATGTCACTGGTGGACGGTATCCGAAGAAAAGAGTACTCGTAATCGATTGTATAAATAAATAATTGTCGTTTATTCGTTTGTCATGCTACAATATAAAATGTAGAGTGTGCAAGGTACTTATTTAAGTGACTATAAATTATGTACAAATTGCCATGTCGGAGGTAGAGTCCGTGACGCTCGCCGTGGAGTTCAGGAAAAATCGCGGGAGTTAAGAATGATTTGGGGTATGAGATCCATGCGAGAGCGATCCGGCACGGTGGAGGAGGCGGAAGTCGAAGATGGCGCCGGCTTAGGTGGCCCTTGGAACATGCAGGTTTTCGCCGTTTTCAAAAGGCGACCATTGTTAGCGGTTCTCCAATAAACCGTACGGACCGCCTGCTTTCCGGCAACGTAACTTACAGCACCACCGATCAGCATCTGAAACGAGAAAAACAACGAAGTGTTCATCTTCGATCCCATTGTTTCGCTTTGCTTTACTCAGAAACTTGGAATAGTTTATAGGAAAGAACGATCGACTCTCGAAGACGAGTACAGTGGACGCGCGTATAACACGGTTAGACAATTATGGGAACCCCGTATAGGATGGCGCGTGTCGAAGATTTTTAACTTGTATGTTGCAAAGAAAATAATAACTTTTTGGAATTAGATTCTATCTTTTACACGAATTCGCATAATATCGTATTTTTTGGAAGCTCTACGACTCTGTTACACGGGAGTTTACCGTATTAAAAAGCAAATAGTACTCGATAGATCGCGTAGAGACACCTTTGACTTTCTAGATTACGAACAGACAGATTACGAAGAGAGAAGTAAAATAATCGAGTAAAATAGAGGAAAACGTACCTTCGATAGTTTCTTGTCTTTTATAGCGGACTTCGGACCTCGTCACCGAACAAATCGTCGGAGTTTATGTTTCTTCTCTCGAAGTCTCGAAATGTCGCTGGTAGACTTCGGTTTTATCCTCTCCTCTACCTCATTCGTGCTTCGTTCGAAAGATAGACTGCTAGACTGATGAAAGAACGCTCACTCCGCATAATTTATACGATAAATCGAGTGTCAAGCGTCATCGAGATAACGAAGTCGCGTCATTCACGGCGTACGATTCGCTCGTGCTCGGAAAGTCTCGTCGATTGGTGGTGGGATAAAGAGGCTTCGACTTTTTTCTCTCCCACCCTCTCTTTCTCTCTCTCTCTCTCTCTCTCTCTCT
>JAIFRP010000006.1:5795231-5821178 GCA_032403825.1 Odynerus spinipes | reverse complement strand
CTCTCTCTCCCTTTCTCTCTTTCGATCCTCCGGGATCGGAAAAGTTTAGATGCGTCGCACTAGAAATTTGCTCGAGAACGTCACTCGAACAAAAGGCGGATCAAACTCGAAATTCGTGGAAAAATGAAGAACTTTCCTCCTCGATGATCGGCCACGATTATCTTCGTCTCGCTCGTATCTTTCCACGCCGTCTACCCGTGACAAATCTTTTTCTCCGTCATCATCGCGTCTTCATCGAACGCCGGTCCCGACCCAGGAAAGCACGTACGATTAACGTGTACGCTACTTAGCGCTCGAACGAATTTATCGATACGGAAATGACGTTACTCGGATCGTGATCGATCGTACGGCTACCGAGGAACGGAAAGTTTGCATTCGATCGATCGCGATCGCTTTCCATCCACGAAAGGAACTTTTTCGTTTCTCCACGATCGTTCGACGAGTTCGAGTAGTTCTACTTTCCACTTTGTACGCTCTTACGGTACGCGATGATCGATGATCCCGATGATTGTGCAAGCACACCTGGATACCCCGCGTCACGGCACGCGTCGTAAAAATTATCTTTCGAAAAAAGAACGCGAGTAACTTATCGAAGATATTCTTCGAATGTCGCGCGCGATACGGTTGCGCGAGACGAGCACCTGATCGAGATAAAGAGATACATGTATACTATTTTGGTACTAGGCGTAAAAAGCTTAATCTCCGTATCGGTATCGTCGTCATTGTCGCAACGATGCAACGTGAAAATGATCGTGCACGCGTCACGAACGGCCGACGATCGTCTTCGATGAATTCGAATCGCGATCGCAGCGGGGTTGTGAGTTTCCTTTCGTAGAAATTAACGAAGGGTATTTCGCAAGTGTCCGTGCGTAGTTTTGAAAAACAGGAAATGCCTAAACTCCGAAAATTACGCCACGAATTTTCGCGAACGCTCGCTCGCCCGTCGTGTTACAATAGATCGCGTGTAAACAAATCTCTTCTTCTTTTTCGCGGTATTATTACATCGACGTTACGTCAATGTTATTATTGATACGATCGCGTGCGTCGACATTCATCTATCTCTCCATTTCGAAAGGCTAGACTTTAGCGGGGGCAGCGATCGACGGAAATCGGGTAACTCTTCGATCGAGAGATAGCGGTCGCGGGCATGTGTACGACCGTCGCGAGTATCCTTGTTACGAGTGCGATAAAAGCTTCGTTACGGCGCCGATGGAAAATTTAGAACGATTAAACGAAGGTTCACGTGGGTCGTGAACCTTCCTCCAATCACACGGTAATTAACGTAATCCGAAATGTAAAAATTTCGAGACGGCACGGCGTTTACGCTTCGCGGATAAGACACGACGAGTGCTTCCAGATTTATTCACCGCGCACGCGCTCCTACGACACACGTGACACTGGCGTGCGACGTGATCGCGATAGAGCCGATCCATGATCCGTGATCCGCGATCCACGATTTCGATAGCGCATCTTGCCTCTCGATCGTTGATCGAGCCGTTACGATCTTTATTTCTTTTTTTCTACTTAACTTTTTTAGTACGAGTGCACGAGCGCCAGATATATACGGCATCCATTCGATGACCGATGTTTATAAGCGTTAGATACGATCCGGCGCAGGTATTTTGACATAGACAGTGATTTTTTTTTATTTTATTCACCTATATAGGATCAATAGCGTATTAAAAACACGCTTTAAACCTTCATGTTAGTCATCAGGCCGAGAATTTTATATTTTTACCGTCCGACAGTTAAATATTTGTACAATTAGTATTAGATTCGCGGTAGCCTCTTCCGTGCAGAGGGACCATACTCGCGGAAACGTCTGCCGTAAAGAAAAGGTTCGAAAACCGAGAAGCTATCGATAGATTCTTCTTCTTTATATTTGCGCTAGTTCCAGCCGATATTCGATCGGCGGAATGACGTTAATTTTTACGTCGCAACAAAGAGGATCCACTAATAATTTCGGTTCGATCCGACTTTCGATTACAAAATGGCGGGTATTTGTAAAATTAAAAAAATTCATAAAAAATCCATTATAAGACGGAAAGAATTGAAACTGTGTAAAAGTATGTTAAATACTAACAGCTAATAACCTGACTTTTTTCAAACATTTTTATTCAGACAATCGAAAATGGCGAACGAATAAATATTTTTATCCACGGATCGAGTTGAAATTTATATCGAAAATTCGGTTGTACCCAACAAAAATATCATAAAGAAAGAACGTCGTGTCTAAAAAATTAAATTTTGTCAAAATATGTTAAATGACCACCAAAAAAAAAGGGAAGGCGAGCGTAGTATCCTAAGAAATTCATTTTCGATTCGTTTCATTCTACATTTTCAAAGTGACGCGTCTCTACAGTCGACAATTTCCACGCGGTCGAAACCGCCCTGTCTGACTCTAGAAATATGGCGAAAACACGAAAGACGCAAAAGAAAGGCGAAACAAAGAGGCGGGACAAACCATTGAGATAAGCATGTCTGGCATTGTAAATATAGGGTTTATGACGAGAGTGTATCACCGTTAGCCGATAGTATAGTAGTATAGTAATACGTGGATGTTTTCGTTGCTGGGGGGCATGGTATGGACACCGGTTATCGTCCGATAAATCGTTATCGTCTAATTATCGGATTGTCGAATCGCCGTGTGGCGTCGAGTACGTTGGAAAAACCGTATTGCCACTGATCATTGATGGAAGCGGTCATCGCGCAATCGATCGAACGATCTTGCTCTTATTTCGATCCGAAGCGTTCCTTTGCACCGTGAAAAAATGACGCGATATCGCGACGGTCGACCGAGCGACCGTTTCACCGGTGCCGATAGGTCTGGTGCGGTAACAACTCGTTTTGTTATCTTTGAGTGCAGTATTCTCTCTCTCTCTCTCACACACATGTTGTAACGCCATGTTGTTTCTTTTCGTTTATACAAACTCTAGGCTTGTGACGCAACCATTTTATTTATTTCGCACACACACACACTTTCTCTCTCTCTCTCCCTGCTTGCACGCGCGTACGCACGCGCGCACTATTATTGCAGCAAACTTGTCCTCTTTTGCACCTATCGTATGCTTAATTAAATTGTTTTTTTAGGCACGACCACAGCGAATGACTATGCGATCACCATCGTAAAAAGTGTCAATACGCCACATCTTTTTATAGAAATGGAATCTTTCAATTCTGATAAAAGATCTGCACTAATCGTGTTTTGTAAATGGTTGAACGAAAGCAAGTGAAATTTTAAAAGCAAGCCCGTTATCCGATGGAAAAATGTGTTGCAATATTTCAAAACGATCGGATCACAGCTTTTAAAATATTAACTTGAAAAAAATACAATTTAGTGGTTCAGAAAAATTGAAAGAACAAAGACGATTGAAACATGTGTATGTAATACATGTAATGTATAAGAAATTATTATTTTGTCACCTGGAGTGTAGTTATAATCCGAGTCATTCGATTATCCGGTCATCGTGAACACAATTGAGGGATTCAAAACTAAAGTGGTGTAAGTCAACATTTTCTAAAATGCTGATTTTACAAATAACTAATTATTAAACTCAATTTTGTTCACTGCCATAGTGACGAAAGTCGGTACTTCATAAATAAAGCAATAAATGGCGTCACTATGATTAAGCTCTGAAAACAAAACAAAAATAAAAAATAAAAATACAATTTGTGTTAATAACAAATTATATAATACAAAGTCTAAACACAAGAAAACAGTAAAAAGGATTTATTATTCCTTTACCATTATTTTAGAATTTTAGCTAAACTTTAATGTCCAATTACTCAAAATTATGTTTTCTGACTTACACCATTATAGTTCTGAACCCCTTAATTGATCCGGATAATCGAGGTTCTACTGTATTTATCTCAAAAAAATTTATTTCGTACAGGACTACTCGCCGAATAAAAAAAAAATTTAAATATGTGTATTCGTTCGATTTACGATTCCAAACGCTTTATTTCCAATCGGTGATATCGTGAAAACCGGTCTATTTTCTGATTCGTTTACGAGACGGGAAAACGGTCCATTCGAGTATCTTATCACAGCTCGACCTCTTTGTAGTCCTCGATGAGCGCGGCCGCGTCCTCTATCGCGTCCTGAAAAACTTTTTCCTCCATACCTTCGCCTACGTAGTGGTGAACGAAAGCTCTTTTCCGATACATAAGGTCAAATTTCCGCGCGAGTCTCGTCCAAGCGTGCCGAATCGCCGTGTTATTGGAGAGCATCGCGACGGTTCTGGTCGACTTTGCCAGGTCACCGCCTGGCACCGTGGTGGACGGCTGATAATTGATTCCTACCTAAAAACGAAAGAGCGAAGGGATTGCGCGACTTGAAATCGATATCGCGTCGATTTCGAGACACCGCCTCGAGTTCGAGCTTAGCCTTACCTTGAATCCCGTTGGACTCCAACCGACGAATCGTATGAATCTTTTTCCCTTTAAACTAGCGATGGTTTGGTTAACATCGTTCGGACTAACGTCACCGCGATAGAGGAGACAACAACTCATGTAAGCGCCTGTACGTGGATCGCACTTTACCATCTAAGATCGACCGATCAAGAGAGACAAAAGTAAATTAATTGCGATTTCGTCGACGTCCGTTACACCAATCGCCCGGAGCCGCCCTTTCTCTCGTTGCAACGTTAAACGTAACGTTTAACTATCGTAGTTAAACTATACCATAAGAATCTCCCATTTACTTGATTCGCAGGTTCGAAACACTCGTACGTGATCCGCTGGACCGACATCGCCGTGCTCATCGCTCTCTCGGGGATGGTTATAGGAGCGTAAGTTACCAAGGGAAAATGAATTCGCGGATAAGGTACCAGATTCGTCTGCAACTCCTCCAAGCTCACGTTGACCGCTCCTTCGAATCTCATCGACGCCGTCACGCTCGATATTACCTGAGCTTGCAATCGATTTAGATTGGTGTAAGTCGGGTTCTCCACGTTCAGGTTCCTAAGGATAAACGAACGGGACTGACAGGAAGAAAATAAAGAGAGAGAGAGAGAGAGAGAGAGACGCGTCTACTCGAGAATGAAAATTCGAACCTCGCGCAAATATCGTACAGCGCTTCGTTATCGACGACGAAACAACAATCTTCGTTCTCGAGGGTTCCGTGAGTGGTCAGGACAGAGTTGTAAGGCTCGACGATCGCCGTGGAGATGTTCGGTGCCGGATAAATCGCGAAATCTAATTTCAACTTTTTGTTATAGTCTCCGCTAAGGCGTTCCAGCATCAAGGTCGTTAAGCCGCTGCCGGTGCCACCGCCAAAGGACCTACGAAATCGACGACGCACTTGCCAGACAGTCTCTCGCGACTAGCCCCTCGTCGCGCATTCGCGAACCTCTCTCGGCTTTACCTGAAGACGATGAAGCCCGCCAATCGGGAGCAAGACTCGCAGGTGCATCGAATGCGATCCAGAATGAGCTCGATCATCTCTCGACCGATCGAGTAATACCCTCTTGCGAAATTATTCGCGGCATCCTCTTTGCCGGTGATCAAAGACGACGGGTCGAAGAGGTCCCTGTAAACGCCGGTTCTGATCTCGTCGATCACGCTCGGTTCTAAATCCACTATCACGGTACGGGGCGAAAATTTTCCCGCCTAAACAATCGTACGCGCTTCATGCCTTATAAGCTATCCCGAACAGGTTCCCTCGGCAGTTTTCTCACCTGACTCCCCCCAAAAAATGTGCAATAAGATTCGTCGGCGGGTCTATATCCTTGATGAAGAAAACCGTCGGGCCTGATACCGTGTTCGAGACAAAACAATTCCCAACAAGCGTTCGCCACTTGAGTTCCAGCTTGGCCTAGGAAGATGGTAACCACTTCGCCGCTCGCGGACATCTTTTAATTTTCTTGTCATTTCTCGGTTCCCATCAATTTATACGCCGAAATTTTGATACGGGGATATTGTGAATAGATCAGTTATACGGGCGACATTTTTTTAGAGAATTTTGAAGATACGAGACGGGGTGGTATTATTTTAAGGAAACATCGCGGGAGGTATGCGGAAGACGGTGCGACGCGCGACGTGTTCGTCGGTTGACGACGGCTGACAAGCGACATCGAAGAGTCGCGACGTGAATCGTATCGTATCGATAGCATCGTTCGAGAAAAAAAATATCGCGCGTCGTTCAATTACCGCGAGTTACTCGTCGACGCTCGATTAACCCTCGTCGGATTCGCGAATGCCAGAAGATAGAAGTGATAGTAGATCGTTACAGTATTCGTCCGCCAATTGTTTCGCGTTCCGATTCTTATTATCGAGGATGGTCAGATCCGAACGCGGTATCAAAGTCCGACACACGGAGACGCGAGCGGCGACGAGAGCTCGGTGGAGTGGCGTGCATCCGTCGACGTCCTTCGAATTCACGTCGGCACCGTGCTTGAGCAAGGTCTCGACGACTCGGTCGTGCCCTTGCGTCGCCGCCCTGTGAAGAGCGGTAGCCTGCCCGCAGCGTGTTTTAGCGTTCACATTTGCCCCGTGTTGCAGTAACGTCTCGCAGATCTGATTATGTCCGTTCCGAGCGGCGTAATGGAGAGCCGTGTACCCGGCGGAATCCTCCGTGTCGGGCGAGACTCCCTTTCTCAAAAGTCTTTCTACTTTATCTCTATCGTTGTATTGCGCTGCAAAAAGTACAGAGAGAAAGCTTGCCATCGATATAAAGCGCGCTTATTACTTTTATTACATTTTCTTTTCTTTCGTTACCTGCATACCATATGCCTCGTTCGAACTCGAGCTCCGATAGGGACTGCCTAACACCCAGATCGTTCAAGGAACTGCAACAAGAGTCGGTCCCTTTCTCGCATCCATGCCTGTGCCCGAGCCCTTGATCCTTCGCCATTTTACCTTCCACCTGTAACTCATTATAGAAGCTTGAAATTGATCACGCGCGCGAATTATCGGCGTTAGCGAAAGAGCGATAACGGTGCTCCTTCAAAACGATATTGGGTTGTACGTTCTTCAAATAATTTAAACACTCGTCATGATATAATACATGTAGACACGTACGCTTTAATCTTTTTAACATACAAAGAATAGAATACATGAAGTTCACAATGAGAAAGTGTACGATTCCGTAGAACTCCTTCCGAGGAAAGGTATATATGTATACGGATGGTGTATTACGAATCTGAAGAAAGAAAAAAAAAGAAGTAAAAGGCAAGAAAAAAGCAAGATAATACAACGTTTAGCTGTCGATTAATTTATATATGTATGAGGTAATTGCAAATCGTGCTTTTTTCTTATAACGAAAAAAATAAATCGTTTCGTTTGATTATTTTCAATTTTGCGCGCGCGCGAACTAGCCGTCGCCAGCCGAAAACCTTCGACAGACGTTTCAAATAAACTCTCATGGACTCGTCCATGCTACCTGATTATCGATAAACGATTGCTTCACAGAAGAAACCATGTTGTAATGACGATACGACTGACGAATCGATGAAGATGATAGAAGAAGAAATGAAAGTAAAAACGAAGACAAATCCGTAAAAATGATCGCCGGAGAAAAGTATTCTGTGCCTCTGACGACAGTGTTGTATTTAATAAGGAACTCCCTGCGGTCGTGCGTAAAAAAGCCAAGAGAGAAATCATCAGTGCTCTTTTATTTCATACCCCCGCCAAGAATCCATACTTTCGACGACATTTCTTTACTCTGATTTTTAAACGAGCGTTCGTCTTTTATACCTACTATTAATCCATCGACGCAAGATTTAAACCGCACTGAGGCATTACTATAGAGGCAAATTCGAATATCGACCAATCACGTACTCGGCTTCGTTTTTACGCGTTCGAGCGTTCGAATAAAACACTCGAAAAAATAATATACATACTTTCTAAAATCGTGATATTGCACTTAGGCATCGCTGTACGCTCGTCTAACAACTATTCAAATTACGAAAATAGGCTGAACTCTGCAATTTTTCCTTTTCTTTTTCGTAAGAAAATGTATAAAAAGTGTGTACCCTTATAAAATGGAATAAAATAGTCGTTAATCGTGTGTATCTTTGCAAATAACGATTCGTTATGCTTGGTCCGTACGTATTTACTTCCTATTGCTACTTGGTAAACTTGGGATGTCGATGAGTCGCTAAAAGTCGATAGTCGGTAGGCGTGAAGGATAAAAAGGCAACGATCACCTGTTAGTCCCAGGAAAAAAGAGTACATCGCTTGTCTAGGATCCTATTCGATGGTTGCGTAGATTAATAGTACATATCTATTATGTAAAAGCTACTGCTGTGTGTATGTGTGCGTGAAATGTGTAAATGCGAGTACGTGCCTGCGTATATATACACACACGTGCATGTTTTTTTTACTACGAGCGCGATGTTTTATAAAAGTTAAACTTCCCTTTGCAGCGTCCAAAGAATTTCGGTCTCTCCGGTATTAGAAATAACTCGATAGCCTAACTCGGCTAGAGCGTTAATAACCGAAAAAGGTGGCCCTGAAATAAAGTTTCAACGATGAGTTTGACATAAAAAGATCTTGAACGATTCGAAGAAAGTGAAAATCGTCTATCGACAAAAGAAAACAAGTTTTGTACGTAATTGTTTGTTAAGATCTTGTAATATCGACTACGCTTCGCATGGAAGAGGAACAAATTCTCGAATCCGTGTCTTTAATGTAAAAGAGACTTTGGATTAACCTTTTATCATAACGCCATTGACAACGGGCGAAACTGTACTTTCAAAACGTTTAGTAAGCGCCATTGTTTCGTCGGAAGATAAACCAAAAACTGCAGATTCGGTTGCATACGGTGAGGCCTTTACACCAACGTAATAATAACTTTCGCTTGCCGCGACGTTAGCCCATTTTTCAGGTATCGTATTCGCTGGTTCCGTCATGGTGTCAATATGGCAATCAGACTTCGCCGTCTTTTCCATCTAGAAGAAAATAAATACAATGCTTACGAGACGCAAAAAGAGACGGTTCCATCGAGAAAGTAACGAACAGGACTATACCCGTTCCTAATTCTTCTCTTAATATATTTCTAATGTAGAGGCTATCAAATTATTACACACGTATGCATGCGATATGATAAAAAGTATACGATCTAACAAGTTTTACGCGTTTGTTAATAAAATTTTATTTACTGATAATAGAGTCTTTCCATTTTCTGCATTATAGAATTCATGGTTGAAAAGGGAATTATAAAGTGTCGAGGAATGCCTGTACTTATCCACATTCGTCTTTATAAAATTTCTTTGCAATTTTTTTTCTCTTGATCTTTGCAAAAGAAAGCAATCATCTTAGAAACAAAAATTGAAGCGAGCTAATCTCATATTAATGAAATGTTCCATTTTGTTCAACTATTTGCCTTTAACGTTCCTCTTGAAGTTGCACCATTAGCATTTCATAAACTCAATATATTTCGTGTTAAGTTTTATTTCTTTCAAATTCCCATTGAAATCTTTTCAGTTTCAGAAGATTACTGTCGAGTGTTCTGAACTGCTCATGGAAAGTAACGGCTATTGCGAGATTCTTCTAACAAGAAGGGATTTCCTACGATGAATGGAACTTTTACATTCCTCGGATCCAAATCTCTTACTTTCGTGTCATTAATGTAATGTTCCAAAAAAGTTTCTTGCTTGGACCGTTCGCAGTTTACTTTAATACCAAGAATACTTGCTTTGCTTCTTTTATCGTTTCTGTATAAATTGTTGTCTAACCTCCTCCAGACAACATTTTTGACAACAATCCATATGCCTCTGTATATTTGTCAACAAGCATGAGAGATAACCTCAGAAGTACGAGATTCATCTCAAATAACTGTCCCTGCCCGAAGATGCCTCGTTGATCGACTTCGTAATTTTCAAACGAGTCAGCTCACTTTGCAAGAGAAAAACTAACTTTCGTTTTCCAACGTTACAGAACTTGATTGATGTCATGGGTGTTTCCCGAAAACTACGCATTTCTACTAGAGAAGAAAAATAAACACGGATGTTCAACGTTTTGGCTCGAGTGATTAAAGAAGAACTAAAACGGCAACGTGAAATGACTATTCTCTTTTTATATCGTATACAGGTGCAGAAATGACACGCGTGTAAGTACATATGCACCTACAAGACTCTAACTCATTACGCACACCTTTCGATGCATTCTCGATTTATACTTCGCGTAAATTAGCGGATATGGAAATGATATAACGCGTCGATCGTTAAGATCAAAATACGAAATAAAAATTATGCGAAGAAGATGAAAATCGTGCATACTCGTACCTGCTTCTCGCTTTCGCTTCTCTGCATTTCTTATCAATTAAAATTTTTCTAGCCAATCACTTCAACAAATCACTTCAACTTAATCGAGTGACGCACTCATCATTCTCTAGCGTATGTATCATCGGTGCAAAAACCGCTCAATTCAAATTGAAATAGGCACAGAATCGAATTGAAAGAGCATAAAATTTCTTCTTTAATTTCATTTAAACTACGTTGTTGCCTGACACGCGATACCAAGGCACGATTACTTTTCTCGTTTTTAAAACTAGAAATATAAATTTTCGATCGATTTTCAACGTATCAATAAACGGTTAAAACCAAGCAGAAACTACAAATCGTAATACGTAAAAAATTTACCAAAATATGTAGATATATATATTAAAAGCATAATATTTGAAAATACTTTGACAAGTTTTTGTATTTTTATAGTAGTACATACTCCTATGTTACATCACTTAATTAGCATATACGGGATAATAATTTGGTGCTCTGACAGAATCGTACAATTTCCAAATTTAGCATATCAGCGGTACATTTTTTTTAGACAGACATCGCAATATCGTTTAAGCGTATTAGTGGAGAAAACTTACCTGCTTTTAGTACTAGTTCGGGTTCAGGTTCAGCGAAATCTTTTCTCATAGTCCACATATATTCGTTATAATCTTGTTTGACGCTAGTACTCGAAGATGCCACGACCTTATATCCAAGAACTTCCAGAGCAGTTAATATCACACAGGGATGTTGTAAGTACACTATCGTAGAATCGTCACAATATCCTCCAGAAGCAAAACGAGTAAGTTGTTCTATATCAGCCGCTACGATATGCAATTTATCAACGTTTTTCTTTTATTACACAGAGAAATGACTAAGATAAAAAATTATATTATACCTTTTAGACCGGATACTAACACTCTCCACGGATACCTATGACCATAGGATGCCAAATTACCTCGCACTATAATGTATGGCATCTGTGATAGTTGGAAGCAATACGTAAAATCGCTCGCTATACATTAACTTTAGCGCTGTACTTTTTAATGGACATTTGAATGCTCTCTTCCGCTAAAACATAAACAGCAGTATTCTCACAAACGATTTGTTTAATAGTTTTCCATCACCTTTGAAAAGTAAAATACGATGATTTAAAAAATAGCGCATGCGATCCTATAAAAAGATCTACATTTACCTTCGCTCGTTTAAAATCGTAATCAAGGAATTGCCTCGCATACGCTATATTAACGTTTCGTGACATATAGGAACCATAAAAAGGTTTTCACTTACGCAACGTTCACTTTAAAGAAACGCTTCGGAGCATAGTTTTTTAATCAAGATGTCATACTCTCATGCATAGAAAAGTTCGAGTATCGTGTAACAGGAATAACTCAATTAGACGATCAGTGTCCGGTAGGCCGTTGATGCACTTTTCACCGGTACTTTTAATTTACGCCCACACATTTGTATATATAGAAAACTGCGTGCGACGATTTCGAACACGAGTAAAGTCATGGACAATTTTAGTACCGAGCCGAGGATCCGAACGCGAGCAGATCTTTCGACTCGCCGGACGAGCGATATGAAGAACTTAAAGGAGTAAACCTTTTTCAATAAAACAAATACATCGAGTTGTACATATTTGCAAAAAACACATACATCGAATGGTAGGATCAATTCGAAACACGATTCGATGCGACGAGACGCAATGACGCTTCACGTCAGATGTCTCCGCGTGCATCGATACGACGACGCGTTTCTATTGGTCGAACGAGACACTACGGACTTGCGAAGTTTAGCAAACAATACCCGAGCAGAACTCTGCGGTGACCGAAACGCTACCTAGTAGAGTACTCTCGTCTTGTTTTCAGTAAATGTACGGTGAAAGAACAATACCAGTTTAAATATGCAGGGACGTTAAAAAATATTGAGTCGAAAGAAGCTCCTGCAGTATATCGATAATGCAGCATGTCTCGATTCTGCTATCTGCTAGCATTTGTTGAATAAAATCGCATGTATATGTGAATTTGAACTTGACGGTGTTACCCGCGAAAACGTAAATTTAAACGGCCAATCGGATGGTTTGACCTACAGTGACACGTGATCGCAAGTCAGTCTACCGCGCGAATTCGACTGGTGATTAGCCGATAGCGAGTCAGTGGTAGCGACAGTGACCGTGATAATGAATAATGACAGTGACAGTGAATAGAGGCACTAAGTGCATCGTGAAAACAAGTAATGAGAGTGAATTTGAGGTCGATGGTGTTACCCGCGAATAATGTAAATTTTAAAGGGACGATTGGGTGGTGCGACCTACTATGACAGGTCGTAGCAAATCAGTCTGTCGTGAGAACTCGATAGGTGCACGTCGTCTAGTTCTTTCTAAATTTGGTATGAACATTTTAAGTGGGTCTTCGGAAGCAGCAACCTCCACGTGGTAGGACCCGGGCAATCGATATTATTTTCTATGTAATGTGTATTTTGTCTGGCAGAAGACACGTTCCATTGCAAATAATATCGAGCTAATGGCTGCTTTATAGGGCGTTATTAAAAGTGTTTATTTAATTTTTTTTATTTTTTTAGAGTCTTAACCCTATTTAACTTACTGGCGAAATATTATTTTATTAGATTAATGAAAGAAATGATAACCTCTTCGTGAAGATCAATGTTAAGAAAGAACAGATAAATACGACATACGACTGTCGGTAACGTTCATTTACTATTTCCAATATTAAAGTATACAATTATCAATATATTAAAGTAAACAAACACAAATATATAATGCTAGTATTTATTTTTATTTCTAACAAAAATTAAACATTTTATCTGGAGATGTACGAAAAGATTTGGCACTTTAAACGCTAGGTTTGCCGCTGTATTTCTACAAGAGAGTGCCACCTGTCGAAGGAGCCGAAAACTAACTACACGTCAAACGCGATGTTTTGTCGGCATACGTTGATCGAAATCTTTTTCCGGTATAAAATGTTATCGTGAAGTTAAAACGCTTTGAAAGGAATTGTATATAAATTATATGATAGTAGGAAAAGTACGACGGTCGAACTTTCGAGTGATAAGCTCTGCCAAAGTTCAAAAATCTTAGAAAGTACGATTCATTCTTGTCAACGATCTTTCTCCGTTAGACGAACGATACGAGTCTAGGGAATATTTTGAAAGAGAAATTATAATAATTTCGAAATTTATTGGTTAGATCGCGGACGTCTAACTCATATCTGGAATTTAAGCTTTCGTTCGATATCAATTTTTTATAGAAAATAATGCATATAAAAAGTTGACGAAATACGTTGGGTAGTATCCTCACGAAGCACGTACTTGCACGTACTAAACCAAACGTACGTCAAATAAAATGACCGCTTCCGTGGGAAGAGAAAAAACTCGCGCTATCCAATATCCAATCATACGCGAGCTTTCCCACTCGGACATCGATGACTCCGCCAATAGGCATCTAAAATTCATCGGTTTCTTATCTTCCGGTAATAAAAAATAGATCGTAAATTTGGAGAAAGACCGAAGAGATCATAGGGAGACTCGCGAGCATTGGATCCCATTTGTCGTCGCGTTCAAAAATACGACGCACAGTTTCCCATCTTTCTCGGTCGAGCGACAGGGTTCGACGTACGAGTTTCGTGCACTTGGTAATGAAACAAGAGGATCGTTCGTTATCGTTAAAAGTCGGAGGGACTCGTTCGCGATCGGTCGCGGTCGAGCAGACTCGGGCGTCGAATCGCGTTCGTCGAAGTTCGCGTTGCGCACGACGAAGCCAGGGAGATACGGAGGGCCGTGGTAAGATCGCAGGGTGCCGCCACCTGGCGGAACACCACTCGTGCGGGCAGGAGAATAGAGTGTGTTGCGTGTACTCAGTCGTTTGACGAATACCGTGAGTGATTTTCGCGTTTCTCGGGCGAACGCGTTTTTTCGCGATCGCAAATCGTCCTCTAGACGGAAACCGCTCGTTTTTCCGTCGATCGTTGATCGCCGATCGCAGGGGAGGCGCGTGCGCGCGCGCCCTATCTCGAGATTTGCCCCCCGAAGCGATATAACGGTTCGGTACACGAAAATCTACGCTGTTACGACGGTGGTGCCCCTCGCTCGAAAGAACGAGCGAGAGAGAGAGAGAGAGAGAGAGAGAGTGTGTGAGAGCGAGTGAGTGAGAGAGGGGAGGGAGAGCTAAAGAGAAAAAGATAGAGAGCGCGGCGTGACGGGGGCGAGAGGGAACGAGCGAGAGAACGCGTGTGTGCGCGTGCGCGCGTGTATGTGACAATCGCGAGCAATGTAACCGTTTCGTGACGTCAGACACGGACTAATCAAGTGCACACACGGACGAGGGAGCTTGCGCACTTGCGCACACTACCTATACACTGGCGACACGTACTCTCCACGCCGCGACGTAGAGAGCGCGTACAAGATCGTGTGCTGCGCACGGCCATCGGATGGATGGATAGAGTGAGAGGCTGCCAGGGAAAATTGTGCGGTAGTTGGAGATAGAGGAAAGAAAAGGAAGGGTAACCGTGCGAAGAGGCGGTGGAGGGGGAGAAGGAGCGGTGCTAGCAGAAGTTAAAAGGAGAAGAGAAAGAGAGAGCGGAGTGAGGAGGAGAAGGAGGAGTAGGAGGAGGAGGAGGAGGACGAAGAGAGTGATAAGAAAAAGAAGATACGTGTAGACGAAGGTTATCGAGAAAAAGAAAGCGAAAGAAAGAAGGAAGAAAGGAAGGAAAGAAGGAAGCAAGGAAGGAAGGAAGGAAGGAAGAAGCAAAGGAGAGGTGCAGCTCTCGTCGGTACGTCTCCCTCTTTCTCGTCGATCGAAAGAGAGGCATGGGCGTACTCGAGAAGAGGAGAGAAAGGCGAAGGCTCGCTCTTAGCTAGAAAATAGAAGCACCGATCGCTTTTCTTCGTTCGCGCGAGCAGTCTGACGGATTCGAGAGTGTCGCGGCGGTATCGGTTATAAGAGAGCGACGAGACGAAGGAGAAACGGGCGAGAGTGTATCCTCGAAGGCGACGACGCGTCGTCGGCTCGCCATGTAGGCGCGTATTTCGGGTTGCCGCGATACGCGCGCAGGAGAGAGGAATATCTCCACGGAGTAACCGCGAAGCAGCGAGGAGAGCAGCGGTAGAGGCAAAGCCAGCGGCGAAAGCAGCGACACGATACACGGTGCGTATACGTCGGTGTGTATGCTGTGTGTGCTCTGTGTGCATGATACGCGCGGTGCGTGCGCGCGTAGTGTTCGCTCGCACGCCCGGTAAGGGGCTGGTGGAGAGTGGCGGCGAGTGGTGGAGAGCGGAGGAGAGCGCTGGCGGGCTCGTTCTTCGCGGCGGAGGGGCGAGCGCGAAAAGGAGAGCCGCGATCGCGTCTCGTGGCGCCCCGCTGTGCTTTTCTATAGAAAACTGTTGCAACATATACGGCTCTCCGTTCTTACCTCTTGGTTAAAGGTGGACGGGAAGGAAGAAGACGAGAGAAAAGGGAAAAGCGAAAAGCGAAAAGGTGCGTGAGCGTACGTACGTATTCGGTGTGCTTGCGTGCTTTTGAGAAAGGTGCCAAGGTGGAACGAGGGACAACAACGACGTCAATGACGACGACGACGACGACGACGACGACGACGTCGACGTCGATGTCGATGTCAAGTCGCGGTAACGATTTCGCGGTTCGACCAAGTCGAAAGAGCTCGTGTTCGATCGTCGTCCTCGTAAATTAATCCTCTTCGTTAAAACGTGCGTCTTTCGCGAGTGGAAGAAACGCAAAGAAGCGGAGGGAGTGCGTCACGGTGTCGAGAAGGTGTTCCAGTTGTTCGAGGTGTTCGCGAGGTGTCTGGGCTGTCGTCGAGAGATATCGATGTTTACGCCTGCCTCGGTTACGGTTACGAGTTAGAACATTAAAATGGCCTTTCCGTCGAACGAACGAGCGATCTCTTCGATCGTGAGAAGCTAATGAGCGTGCGAGGAAGAGAGAGAGAGAGAAACAGAGAGAGAGAGAGAGAGAGAGAGAGAGAGAGAGAGAGCCAAGATCGTCTCTTTCCGCTCTACGGTCGTCTTTCGTGCGCGCGACTCTTCGTGTCTGCCTTTTCTATTTCTTTCTTCTCCCGACGTACATACATGTGTATATAGTTTAGGAAGGTGCGTTGGGTGTTTTGTCATCGAGTGCGCGATTCGAGTTTTCGCTTACATTTCGTCCTCTTTCTGGTTGCTATCGTATCGGAGATATACGACGACGTCGTTTTTCTTTACGTTATTCTCCTCGTTTCTCGAACGCGGAAAGAAAGAAAGAAAAAGAGAGAGAGAGAGAGAGAGAGAGAGAGAGAGAGTCGAAAGAACGACGAAGGTGTCGTTTCTTCACTTCGAAATGGAAGAACGATTTTCTTGTCCGACATCGACGAGACGCATCTGCGTTGGTGAGAACTAATTTCACGGGTTTCTGCGTCCTTTCCTATTCGTCCATAGAATCGTGTAATCGCGATCTCGCACGCGTCCCGGTCGCTCCGTTTTTCTTTCTCTTTCTACTATGTTCGTCGTTAAGATATGTACGAGCAAGTACGCACGCGTACTCCTCTCTTCATCCCCCTAGTCCATCCGTCTTCTTGTTTTATTTATTTTTATTTTTTTATTAAGACAGGACGACGGTTTCGCGGTCTTTGCCAAGACAGGTTGATCCGATCGTATTTTTCACTCTTTAAGCATCGACTAAAAAAAAAAAAACATAGGTACGCGCGCGATAGAAAGATACTTTTCACTTCGTGTTTCAGGCACGATCGTCGAATTTTCATTAAAATTTGAAAAGGAAGCTAAGTTTGGAGCAGCGCGAAAGACCTTCTCGTTGAAGTTAAACGGACGAGTTTGCACGTCGAGACGAGAGTGTTAAGTGTAACGTCTATCTCCGCGGAAGGTATCGGTAGGTCGACCTTTTATCCCGTAGATAAGAATATCGTGAGGAATCCTTCGAAGAAAGGTAACGTACGCACGCGGCTCCAAAGAGAACAAGTTTCTTGGCAAATTGGAAAACTTTTCTTGCGTATATCGTATCAGAGTTGAATTCTATCCGAAATCTCGAACGAATTGTGCGCACGACGACTCGATAATCTCTCTCTCTCTCTCTCTCTCTTACACACACACTTCTTCAGCGAGACGTAGCTTCGTAGAATCGAAGAACGTAGCCACCTTAGCGCGGGCGGTGCGCATGCTCCACGCGTTAACGTTACGAGATATATAAGTTTGCAAACGAAGAGGCGCGTCACGAGACGTTCGCTCGTATATTCGTCGTTTGTCGACGGTTCGTCCGCTCGGCGTGTCTCGACTCGGCTTCGAAAAGCTGATCGAATTTCGAGGGTTCGCGCGGTGGATACGCGCGATAGAGATCGTCGAGAGAACATCGACGAGGCTCGTTCGTTTCTAAAAGGTTCCCTCTCTTCTCCTCGAATAGCGCGATTCGTCGTCGCGCGACGATTCTTCGACGGTCGTACGACGAATCTTCGACGGTCGTGCTCCTCTCGTTAGCTCGATTATTCTTACATAATTTCCTCGCGTCTCTAATTACGAACCTCTCGTTCCTTTCTTTCACCGTCGCTGGATCATCGTACAAGTCCGAGGCCCAAGAACTAAGGACATCCCTTTGCTTATCGACCTCGAGACTTTGGGAAACATCGTCAGTGAGCTCGGACTTTTATCGTCTCGCGTTCTCCCATCCATTTACACGTTCGACGCTTGACGCGTTCGGTGCCACGTGTACCGTTTTCGACGGGCGTTTGGGGTTTGGTGTTAGCCAAGGGACAACGATTTTGTGTCTTCTTTTTAAAGAAAACCATTCGGTCGGAAGAGATTTCACTTTGTAATTCGCAGGAAGTTTCGAAGAAAGACAAAGAGCAGTCTCAGGGAATCGATTTCTTCTCGAATCCGTAAGGAGCAAGGTTTTTCTTATTCCTCGCGAACGCAGGTTCGGGAATTGAAATTGGAACACATTGACCTCCAACCTTCCCAAAGGAATTTTAATATTTAATCATTATGATGTTTCTTTATTAAATCGAATTATTTTAATTTCTTCAGGTAATTTAAATTCTTCTTGATTCTATAATAAATGACTCTGCAATAAAATGAAATCATCATTTTATTCTCCGAAAGCATGCATGCATCCGGGTTACGAGCGAACGAACGACGGTGTGTTGTGCTGTGCTGTGCGGCGCGTCGCGCGAGACGACACGTGCTTAGCCGCGAGTTCCCCTTTCCTGCGTAAACGAATCGCGAGAGTAGCGCGTCCAGAAACTCATTCCCTTTCCTTCTTTCTTTCAGGAGCGAGATTTCGTTGAGAACCGACGGGGAAAGTGTAATCGTGAGGGGCGAGAACCGAGGAAGGAGTCATCGTCTTCTTCTTCTTCGTCGTCGTCGTCGTCGTCGTCGTCGTAGGGGGCTGAGGCGGCGGAGGACGAGGAGGAGGCGGGAGGAGGCGAAGGAGAGTCGCGTCGTCGCGTCGGACGATCGAAAATTATGTTCAAACTGAATGTTACGGGAGTGGCGGAGAAGAAGAAGAAGAGGAATTCGATCGGGCTATCGTGCTCGCGAGGTGACAAGAGGCGGAGGATCGAGGAGAAGGAAGAGGAAGAGGAAGAGGAGGACGAGGACGACGAGGGAGAGGAGGAGGAGGAGGACGAGGACGAGGAGGAACTCGTCGACGGCAACGATAACGTCAACGTCAACCTCGAGTTCGAGATTTACGTTGGTTCCCTTGGAATCCCGCGATTTCTTGGTCGCGGCTGCGCTCGTGCTCGTGGCCGCGCTCGCATCGGTCTTTCCCGCGAGCTGGAGGAGGAGGAGGAGGAGGAGGAGAAGAAGAAGAAGGATACCAGTGAACTTCGATAAGGAGGAGGCCAACGGTGAGGAGCCGATAGGCCTTTTCGTGCAACGAATCGCGAACGAGGGGAAGACTCGTCTTTGTGTGCTTGCAAAGTGCTTGCGACAAATTTGTGAAACCTTGTGCTCGTTCGATCGACCGCTCGACTCTTCTTTGTGGATATAGGAAAGTGTTTCTCTAGTGCGCGAAGTCTCTCTCTTGGTGCGCGAAGGTGCGTCTTGGTCCGACCTCTTCGCCGATCGTCGCAAGCCTTACGATCCTCGGACCTACGCGACGACGCTGAGAGCCTATTCTCCATGAGAGGAGGCACATGTCCATTGCTACGGCTGAAAATGCAGGGTAAGTCTGCGACCATGCCGAGAATATACCGAGAGTACACCGAAAATTTATCAAGAATATGCCGCGCTCCTCGAGCGGGGGGCATCGTAGGATGCTCCGAAATGCGTTCTGGATCATCTCTCCGTTCGTACGGCCGCGCGAAATTATACCGCGCGTATCGTCGTATAGTCCACGCGTCCGAAACCGTCCACGTTCCGTCCAAGGTAACGTTCGTGGCCGAGAAAAACGGTGGGATAGTCGTTTCCAAAAGTTCGAAGCACCTCCGAATCGGCTGGAACGTCTCGATAATCTTTATCAGTTTTGTTCTGTCGTTATATAACGAGTTACGGTTCGGATCGCGCGTCGTTCCGTCGAATTTGCGTGCGCGAATCGAAACGACTTCCACTCCTCCGCCTCTCCGTCTCTGCTTCTGCCTCTTTCTCCTTCTTTTTCTCTTCCAGGCAATGAATAAATGCGAAATTCGGTGATTCGTCGTCGTTCGGTATCGTTCGGTAAGGCGACAGAGTGCTCTCTCTCTCTCTCTCTCTCTCTCTCTGTTTCTCTCTTTCTCTTTCTTTCATTCTCACGCTCCCTCACTCTTACTCTCACTCTCTGCGCCGGCAGGAGAGTTATTAACTGAAGGAATTTTATTCGTTACGGGTAGAAGCGCGGTAGAGGGGAGAGGTACGAGTCGCGATATCGAGCGGCCGTCGTAAATACGTTATTTTTAGTATTCACCGCGCTTAACGACGATTACTATACAGTGTCAAGATATCTTTAATCGTTCCGTGGATGTTTGCCTCGGCTGACATTGATGTACAAGTTGCGTGACCTCCTTGCATCGTCGACTCGTTCCCGAGCCTTCGAATTTTCCGAAGGATCGCCGAGGGAAAGTCTTCCGTGCGACGTACGTTTCAAACTGATTTCCTTATCGCGGCGAGTAACTTTTCCCGTCGCGTTCTTCAATCTCGCTCGTGTAATTTTTACCGTAATACCGTCCGGACCGTGAGATCGCGAGACCGTGCTACCAAGGGGGATGATTTTCATGCTGCGGACGATCGTATCGAATCGTCTTTACGGTGAGCATAGCCGAACAGCCGGAGTGCTTAGAAAGAGGCACAGAGGAAGAGAAGAGAGTGAGAGAGGGGTGGGGGGAGAAGAAACGACCACCGTTATATCGTATATCGCGTAACTCCTTCACAGAGTGGAGAGGAATCTCCTCAAGGTCAACGGCAGCCGAGTAGCCTGCGAAACGACGGGTGGTGGCTACGCAAACTCGCTTCACGAGGCACACGCGCCACCTCTTTCTCGCATCCATCCCCCCTGACCCTCGACGCGACACACGCGCTTCGGCCCAGGCCCTTGCCGATCTTCCTAACTATTTTTCCTTTCGTCCGTTTCGTCTCGACTGCTACTAGAAGACTCCTCTTCCTGTCTCATCTCCAAGCGAATCTTCTCCCGTCTCCGAACGGAGCAAAATTCATCGCAGCCGCCGTCATCGCGCCTTCTCTTATTTTCTTCTCGCGTCGGTTCCACGCCTCGGTAGTTTCGATCGAGCGCTTTCTTTTTCGAAGCAACTTCGATTCAAGCTGGAGACGCAAAAGCGAAAAGGCGAACGGCGGGGGTGGTCGAGGAAGGTGCGCCGAACGCGTCTCGTCTTCCGTTTCTGCCGTTTCGCCGTCTTCGGATAACGTTTGAATAATTTCGACCAAAGGAAATATCGATCGCCCCGTCGGCGTCGGTCCGGCGCGTCATACCCGCTCTTCGCTTCTGCGGCTAAGTTAACCGTTTTTTTCGATACCCGCTTGGAATATCGATCGCTCCCGTATGATAACGAGGCCTTGGACGTTGGTAAATTCGATCTTTTTGCTTTTCTCTCTCCTTTCTCGTTCTTCGTTTCTCTCGCGCATGAAAATTGAACGGACGGGAAGAAGAATAACGGAGACTTTTTTCGGAACTCTTTCGCGGAGACTTTTTCGTTCTAACGAGGATACGGGCAGACTGAGAAAACGACGCGAACGTAACGCATCGTTTCGAGCGCAGTACGCGTCTTATTTGCCATGGTGTAGGTATCGACCGATTGAAGATAGATCGAGCGAGAGAAGCGGCCGAGGGCTAGGAAGGCGGTGGGTCGAGGGCGAGCCCTTAGAGAGAAAGAAGAAAGTGGTAGACCTCGTTTCCTTGGCAATTTAGGCATGCTTCTTCCTTTCCTTTCCTTTCCATTCCCTTCCCTTCTCTCGCCTTCTCGTCTCTCTTTTTCTTTTTTCTTCGGCCTATCTACCTACCTGCTACTCCACGTGGGGGCTAAAATTACGTTTTCTCGGTAAAGCAACGCAAGAAGCGAAGCCACGAGCGGGCAAAACGATCAAAATCTCGTCGCGTTCTCTTCGTCGAGTATGGCGCAAGGGTGGTGGGGCGAAGACGGCGAGAGGGGAGAGGGAGCGGTAGCCAGTTTCGTCTAGAAAGTTAGGCGACGTCGACGGGATGACCATGGAAGCAAACTACGTTACACAAGTTTAACGAGTGACGAGTGGCAGGCCGCCGTAACAGCACATCGCACCGTGTCGCTCGGCTCCCGCGAGAAACTCGCGAGCGAGCATTCTTTTCTAGTTTCTACGAGCGCGGAGCGCACGTGCGCGTAATTCTATTCCACTGTGACTGCTCCTCCCGGAAAATCGATACACTTGAAAGAAAAAGTAAAGATATCATTTTATTGTCCCGAGGAGACTCGGGAGGATACCCCGTTTTTCGTTTACGCTAGATCGTCGAACGATATATCGTTAAGTTTCGGCGTTGAACGGTAAAAACGCGTTTAGGGACCGGACGAAGCAACGAAGTCGAATCTCTTGTGATTCTTTAAGATTCTCCGCAAGAGATGCGTTCTTCGTGACGCGAGTATGATATTTTTGTGAGTTTTTTGTGGCACTTTCCCAAAGCAAATGCTTGACCTCTTCTTTTTCGGAGGATCAAAGTAAAAGAAGAAATATATATAGAAATAGATAGATAGATAGATAGATAGATAGATAGATAGATAGATAGATAGATAGATAGATAGATAGATAGATAGAGAGAGAGAGAGAGAGAGAGAGAGAGAGAGAGTGGGGGAGGGAGGCGTTAGTTGTGTTAATGAATAAGTACGAATATCGAAGCCGAAAAAAATCGTACGAGTTAATCGTACGTAAGTCGTCGGTTCGCGTTATGAGAAAAATTGAGACGTCGCGTCGTACGTATCCTAGAAATATTTTTCGTTATCGGCACACTCTCGTTCTAACTACGACGTCCACGCTCGAGGCGCCACGCTCGACGCGATTTTGGAAAGATAGAAGAATCGGCCGGTCGAACGGCTCTTATCGGAGTAGAGTCGAGTACGAAAAGCGTGGATCGACGAGACGCGCTTCTTCGTTTCCTTTATTCTAGGCTTCCTTCTCGCGACTACGGACGCCGCTTCGTCGAATTCGTGCGCGCGTCAGAAGCGATACGCGTTGCTCGGAGCAACGTTGTAGGTCAAGGTTTACCGTCGATTCTCGCTACGCTCGATCGTTTTAACGTGGAGATGCGTTCAATTAGGAACCGTCCTTCCGAATCCCATCCATTTCTTATCTACTATTCCCACCTCTATCTCTCCCTCGGCGCGAACGCAAACACGATAGATTTATAAGTGGCTACGTAAGTACATTGTTGCAAGGAGATTGTAGATACCGAGACGCGAACGGAGCCGAATACGTCGAGTAGCTTTTGATACGACGGTCGAACGGGAATTGTTATCGTAGAGATCGACCGGATGATTTTTCTCGTGGGAGATAATTATTCAACATTATTACATACACTGCGAGTTTTTCGAAAGGGAAACAGCTTTATCGGCGAAAGCAAGCTACTCGTGAGTCGATCGTGGGGGAATCCCTGGCAAATCGATACAGCATGCTCGCGAGCGCATCATGTTGGAACGTGACTAGGAGGGAAACCACGACGACGACGACGAGGACGAGGACGAGGACGATGACGATGATAACGATAAGGATTACAAAGAAATTGCGGAGTTGAAAAATGAAGAGAAGGAAGGTAGTAGCGACGAAAACTACGGCAACTACGGTTTCGGGACGATGGCGGCGATGGCGATGATGACCATGATGGCGCCGACGCCGACGCCGACGCCAACGCCGGCGACGCTCTTTTCCTCTCTCTCTCTCTCTCTCCCCCACGTTGGGAGGAAGAGAGGGAACGCTATATCGTGGAGGGATGGAGAACGGCACATATCGACCGGTCTACGAGGAACGAGCGCCAGTCGAGAACAGGGGTCAAGGTCGTCGAATGTACCACGCCTGCCTCCATCACCCAATAACGCGGTCGACGTAGCTAGTGAGAATACTTCTCTCTCTCTCTCTCTCTCTCTATTTATCTATCTATCTATTTATCTCTATCTCATGGTACGTGCGCGCGCGCATACACGCGCATAGAAAGAGAGAGCAGAGTGAATCGCCGTCGCTGTTCTTTCATTTTTCGTCTCCACTTTCCAAACTCTCATTTTCTTCTCGAATCAATGTAGGTTCCAAAAACTTTTCATAGGTCGAGAGACATAAAAGTTATTACGTGGAAACGTATAAAAGGAAAAGGAAAAAAACGAGCGTAAGGAGGATAAGAAAAAGCGAAGAAAGAGAGGTTCGTCCTTCTCCGGGTAGTCGCGATCGCGCGCGGATTGCTAGGAAAGGAGGGAGGGATAGAGTGGTACTACTTATCGACGGTGAGGACTCGTTTATTTCCATTATGTTCGCTCGAAGCATTTCATGGTTGTTCCTAACGACATTCACTATACAATTTCACGGTTCGCGCGAAGCGATTGCGTCGTCGGTGCGAGCGTGCGGTGTCGAAACGCAGGGGAGCCGTGAGCGCGCGGAGGAATTCGAGTCCGGCGAGTCCACCAAGGCGTCTACCGTTTCTCTGACTAGATTCTCGAAAATATGGACGGGACACGCGTTCTTTTTTCTTGCGTGTTTATTGGGAGCTTTAATAAATTTTAGTCTCTTTTCGCGTCTCCTTCGCGTCTCTTCGCGTCTCTGTCGTTTATTTTAAAGCACGAAGTAAACTATGTATTATTCTGTATCACGTATCATTAGCCGGTCCATATTTTCTGCTTTAACAAGATATCATTTTGACTCGATGAATTCGTCGTTCCTTAGACGTGCCTCGTCGAATACTCGAGTTCTGATTACATCGTTATCGTCCTTTTATTCGTCCCATTATTCTCCTTAACCCTCGGACGGCCGACCGTCTAACAGTCGCGCGAGGGGCCGACGCCGGGTCTTTTCTGACCCATACTAATACGCGGTATCTATACTTCAGAAGTCGTTCCTCCGAAAAGTGCAGATCTTGCCGACCTGTGTGATAAAAGGTCGTTCGGAATCATAACATGGTACTAGGTCTATATCCCATATGCGAAAGGATACGCTTCAACCTCCGGGTCATAATTGACCCGGCGTTGGCCACCGGAGGGTTAAGCTTTGACAGTGCCATTGGAAATTGCTCCGATCGATCCAACATGATCAGGGTACAACCGATTTCGGTGAAAAAACGCAGAAGACGGATCGTCAGAACCTGTAGAATTTCATTTCGCCTTTCGGACGTTCCGCTCCATTCCATACCGTTCTTTTCCTTTTCTTTTCTTTTCTTTTCTTCTCTGTTCCAGTCTCTCGGTTCGCGTTCCACGTTTCTCGTTCCTTGTTCCTCGTTCCTATTTCTCAGCCCATTCCCCACTGTCCTTCCGCAACGTATGCCGGTATATCGCGTAAAAAAAAGGCAAAGGCTCTCGTCGTGGACGGAGTCAGCTCTGCGAGGCTCCCTCGAACCCTTTGTTCTTCGAAGGTCACGAATTTCGTGTATACACCCACCCGACCCTTATTATATAACTTGCCGAACTATATCGGCTGGTTTCGTGAGCTCGATCGTCGAACGCGCGTCGACCAAGGCAAGAAAAAAGAAGAATCGCAGAAGCGTGGGCGTATTTGTCAGACCGATAAAAGATGATCCCTGCCATTACCACATAACGATCGAACAACGAATTTAGAGATTGGGAATCGATATATTCCGACAAGGCACATCGAATTTCGGCTCTTTCTCCTTGTTTCTCTCCACGGTGAGTTTCCGTTCGATTCGGAAACACCCGGCGCGCGGTTTACATACATATATATCAAAGCCCGTCGACGCTTCTCTTGGGGCAGGTCAGTCTAGTTCGAGCTTACCACGATCCTACTTTTATTCTTACTCGCGACGCCTACTCGTCGGAGCGCATTATGCTTTCTTCCAATTCGATTTGCTTCGACCTCTTTCCTCATTCTCTCGCTCCCTGAGACTTTCTTTACTAATTGCTGTCCATAGTTTTTTTAAATTTGGAGTAATCGTCGTTAGGGGCCGGATGCTTTTGGTCCTGGACGCGTAATGGATTCGTTCTCCGAAGAAACTCCTTTGGGTTGGTGGTAGATTAATTAGGATAGGTGGTGTTTATTGGAGATGTTTTAGTAGGAAAAAAGAGAAAGAAAAGGAAAGAGCGTTTCCTTTTGGGTCCGGCTGCAGACT
>JAIFRP010000006.1:5782150-5795127 GCA_032403825.1 Odynerus spinipes | reverse complement strand
GGAATGGATATCGTTGGGAATTTTGGGACTTAGACCATTTTCTGGTGATCACGGAACGTAGCACCGTAGTATTTCATTTACTGTCTTTGTCTATTGTGCAATCTCAACAAAATGTTCGCCTTCTTTTATGCGCTTTCAAAAAGGATGGATACTCGATTTAAAGTTTAAAGTACAACTTTCGATCGATATCGCGTTGGATGATTTCGATTGGACGTCGTTCGGAGTTAGGTACGTACTTACGAGCAACGCGACCGACCTTGCGAGTAGCCGGTCTCACGAAGAACCGAGTACGTTAGAATCCATCCATCCGGCTTTTATGCCGTTTCCACGTATGCTCGCTCCGACGACCGGATTATAATAGTATTAACGTTATGAGAGAATGAAAAAGAGAGGGAGAGGTACCGCTCGCTTCAAACTTGCTCCGCAAATCTCCGAATACTCGTTCGAAGTAGTTTCGAAAGAACGAGAGAGAGAGAGAGAGAGAGAGAGAGAGAGAAGAAAAGAAAAGAAAAGAAAAAGACGCTACCCTTTTTGCAAATTTTTCGAGGAGAGCAGACTATCGATCCACGCGTCAAGGTATGGCGGATACTTACAAAGCTATGGCGTATAATCTATGGCGCGTCTCTATAGATCGTAACGTCGTAACGTCTTCGCGTTGCATTATAACGTATATCGCGTATCAAGTCACTCGTTCTATCGAAGCTGACTTTCTTCCTGCGCGGGTCACGTGGTTCTCGCTAATCGTCGTCGCGCGATTCGAGAAGTCGCACCGTCGGCACTTTTAACGACCGATTTCGACGTCGACATTGCACGAACACTGCCACCGGCATCGGTATCGCCGGCAGCTTTACGATCGCGAACAATGCCGTCTTGCGGTAGTCGGACGCGATCGAATCGTCTCGTCTCGTTTCGTCTCGCGTCATCGTACATCCACCTACACAAATATTGATACACCCGACGCGTTCTCGTTTCGTCGTCGTCGTTCATCCTCGACCGTATTCTTAATATTTCGATCTTTTCTCGGAGGAAAACATAGGAAAAAAATAGAATTTCTTTCGGAGAGGATTCCGTTNNNTCTCTTACGACACTGCCGTCGATCTGCTTTCGGAGATTTCCGGTATCAGCGCGCTATCGCGGAAGAGGGCCGCTTACTCGCTCGAATGGCGATACGTTAGATTCCCGTGTAACATGTTATGCGAATTAATGTGTAAAGTATTATTTCATTTCAAAATTATCTCTTTTATGTAATATAACAATTAAAAATTCTAGTCACGTTTTCTCCGAGGTTTCCCTAATTTCCTAACCGTGTTATCCGGGAGTCTATTCACGTTTTCATATAATTTTCGAGACAAGAAAAATCGAGCCGCGGCTCCTACGTTTCTCAGCTCTCCTCTCTTCGCGCAAATAACGTTTTCTTACGACGCGACGTGGCCAAATTTTGTCATAGCGTACAAACTCGGAAGAAAGATACAAGCAAAATCCTAGTCCCGGATCGCGCGTGAAGAAACACGCGAGTATGTAGATCGCACGACGTCTCTACTTCCGAAGCGTTACGAGTTTACGATCTCTTTATTTCCTATTCTCTAAATTAACGAGTCTCGCTATCAGGATAACCAAATATGTGGAATTCGATCGAGAAAAGAACGCTTATGTCGGTAGAACGATGGGCGTGGCATGTACGTGGTCGAACGAGCCAACGATGCACGTTTTACTCATTTCCTCTTTCTCTCTTCCCCTCTCGCGATTGCGGTCAAAAAACCGATGAAGCGTACAGCGATCGATCGTACATTCATCATGATCGATATTACCGTAGGAAAAATATTCGTTAATGGCTTAGTTAAAAACACGCGAAGAGCGAATGAAAATTCCATATGTTCCGCCAATTCCATATTCCATATGTCAAGCTGGATGAACGGGGAAGGGGGGGGGAGGAGATAGGTAAAAAGATGGAGATCTCTTCGATGGTTTTTTTCATTTTTATTAGTATCTCAACGGTCGATTCGTCGATACTTGTTAAAACCGCGGCTAGGACGGGAGAAGTTATCGAAAGACATCGTCGAAGGCTAATTCGTCGAGGTTTTACAAACTCGCGCGTGTAGCAGACGGCGTTCTCCGCGCTATTACTCGGCATCGCGGAACCCTGAACGGAGGGAAAAAGTGATCGATCTGTCGTATTGATCCTCGTTACGTAACGCTATCTTGTCCTAGAAGCGTGCGGTATGGACGGACACGAAGAGTGGGGAGGAGGCTTCTCGTCTCTTCTAACCCGCTATCCCTCCTTCCCACCGTCTCTCCTTCTCTTCTTACCCTTCCATTTCTTTCTCCTCCTACCCTTTCCTTTTGCACAACTGCCACCTACGCCGCTGTCCCTCCCCCTCCCTATCTCTTTTCGATCCCCTTCCCCGTGACGTAAAGACGCTAGTTACGTCATCGTAGCAACAGCGGGGATTCCGTCGTCGTCGTCGTCGTCGTCGTCGTCGTCGTCGTCGTCGTCGCCGTCCTGGACGTCGTCTTCGTCGTATGTCGACATAGCAACTATTTCTCTCCTTTTTCACATTACGCTTGCATCGTGTTTATCATTAGCACCCTACCCACCGACGAACCATAGTCTCGATCATCTTTCGACAACTTTTACATACAGACGCATTTTTGCGAGCTATCGTCACGACCGCAATGACGAATCTCAAGCGGGAACGAGAACGAATCGCGATCGACCGATTCCTTTTTTCTGAAATATTGCGATGGAAGATCGAACGAGTCAGGCAGGCGAGACGAGAGCCGATCAAAAGCAAACTCCAGGCAAACAGGAATTGCGGAGAGTATCGAAACACAGCGAGCGTTAAGTATTTGCGTTAGATCTGGTTAGATTTGATCAATTCGATAATATGCTGGCGACTGAGACAAAGGCAAGGGAGGCGGACGCCGAACGTTGTTGTCGCGCTCGTCGATCGAATAGATCGCAGACGTCATCGAGGCGCGTCAACTTGATGTTTGATCGGGTACGGAGCGACGGCAACGCGTTACGCTCCATTCGAACTCTCTCCGTTACTTTCTCCCTCTCCCTCTCCCCCTGCGTGCTTGGATGGTACCAGATAACCTTTCGAAACGCGGTATATTCTACATTCCGTTTACGGATTATATTTAATGGACCATAAGATCGTAGATGGGGTTATCACGATGAGGGGTTAAGGGGGGAAACGCTGAAGTCGCAATCCCGGTCGGTACTTCGATGCGTCGTCGTTCCATGCTGGAAACGTTAAAGCACCGGCACGCGCTCCAGCAACGGCGGCTAGTTCGCGGCCACCGCGACCCTCGCGGCCGCTCGTAGGAAGCGATCGTGCGCGCGCGCGCGCGCGCAGATTTAATTTGGTCGAGGTCTGTCGGTTACGCTTCGCTAGTAACACACTTCTCGGCTATAGACGCATACTCGTAAACCGTTCCAAAGACGCGTTTTTCTCGCGCCTCGGACGCGAGTAGCGCAGCTACTAGGCATCGACTAGACTTTCTGCGCGCAACCCGCAAAATTGGTCTGCGTTATGCGCGCTTGTATTCGCGATAAGCGCGCTTTCACCGTGTCGATTCTGTTTTTTACCGATTTCACCCTTACCCTTGGCTTCGATATAATTACACTAGATCCTCGTATAACGCGGTTAGAAAATTAACATCGCTAATTAACCCATTTGCATCGTTAGCGCATATATGCGCGCAGTTAGATTCCATCGTTTGTTTATTATTAATGTATATTGAACTATGTCAAATTATGAATTCTTTATTTATGTCATTTTCTTTTTATTTCGTCGTATGTTTTGAAATATTTTTATTTAAATATTATTAAGAAAAATTTTGGCGATGACGGATTATCCGTTTTTCCGTGCGATGCAAGTGGATTAAGGAAAGCTCATACAAGACGACACACGGCGAGAATTTTTTATTTTTATAACACACGAAGAAAAAATAATATTTCAAAAGTTAAATTGCTTTTTTCAACTAATTCGTGTAATATCGTATTGTTTAGGAATTCAACCACCCCGTTATATGGGGATCTACTGTACGTCGTTACCGTGGAAGATGCGCACAGATCCGCCTATGTCGACTCATTTTATCGGAGTCGTTGCATACGTTATCTTTTTATTCGAGAGATTGGGGCAAGATCGAACCGAAACGAAGTTCTTATCGTTTGTTATGTCGTTCTTCGAATCGCCGGATCTCTTTTCGATCGACGCTCGGCGATAATTTTGAAAGTGAATTCGGTCGCTGGGTGAAAGTCGGCCGATGTCGCGGCAATAAATGCGAGGAGATGACCGAATCGTGGTTCGTTTTCCGCCGCTAATATTTTTACTCCTCTTTCCGTCTCTCCTTAGCTGCGAAACGGCGACTCGTATTACGAAAGTTTCTCCGAAACGTCCGTTAAAAATCCGCTCGAAATGAAAAATAGTTTTCTCGTTTTCCTTTGGTCTTGGATCTAGGAATATATTCGTCGCGTATATAATATGTCTTTCGTTTCGCCGAGAGTAACGTAAATATCCGTCGATCGACGCGATCTTTAGACGAGGATCTCGGTGAGTCGACGGACGGTCGATAGAGAACAGGTGTTTGTCCGTGAAAGTGCGAGTCTACTCTGATTGGAGGCGCGCATGTCGAACGTCACTACGGAGAGCGATATATCGACTGGAAGGAAGGCGAATGAGTGGTCGAATCGGTATGCGCTCGTATGCTCGAACGCTCCAGCAAGCGTGCTAGCGAGAGAGAGAAAGACAGAGAGAGAGAGAGAGAGTCGGTCAACCTTGGCTTGATCGGAACTTCGAAGACAGGAAGAATCTCAAAAGGTTTTACAACGAATCTCTGGATATTTCGAAAACTTTGCTCTTTGGTCCCCGCTCTCGTGATTTTCGAAAATTCCTGCGCTCGCATCTTTCCAATTGCGACTTAGGAAAATATTGCGCAAGATAGAAGGACGAGAAGGCGAGGAAAGGTACGTGGAAGGAAAGATATTTGAAGAGTGCCAAGAAGTCGCGTCGTTGCGCGTTTCAGGAGAAAAAGAAAAAGCAATGGGAAGAGCGAACGAACGTGAAGCGGGTGGACGAGCGGACGAGCGGACGAGCGAGCGAGCGAACGAGCGAGCGGACGCGCATGTCCGCGTTGCCATGATCGCCCTGGCCCACTGACCTATATTACACGCAGGTACAGGTCCCGCATTTACGTGTCGACCCACAACCGATACTTCGACCGTGGCGTCACAGTCGAGCCACACTAGTTCATTCGCTCCGCGTCACGATTTTTCTTCTTCCTTCGAGTTTCTTCTCCCACTCTGCTTCCATCCATTCCTTCCTTCCTCCTCTCTCTCTATCTCTCTCGCTCTCTCTTTCTCGCTCACTCGTTCGTTCGTTCGTTCGAAGCGCGTTGCGCGGATAATAGGAAACGACTCAAACTGCGATCCAGTGACGTTCGCGTACAAAGAGAAAAGACGGGACAGAAAGAGGTAGGATGGATGAGAAGGAGGGGGAGAGATAGAAAGGGAGGAGACGAATGAGAAACGTACGCGCGCTGTTTTCGTCAGCCCTGTCTTTTTACACGTACGAGACGAGACTATTTCCTTTTCTCTCTTTCTTTTCGTGAAAATTTAGTGCCGTTGCGTTGTCGTCGTTGCCGTTGCTACTGCCGCCACCCGTGTCGCATTGGCGAGACGAACGAGAGCAACCGAAGGCACGGAAGAAGGTGGAACGAAAGAGTGCGAAGAGACGAAGAGGCAAGAAGGGATAGAAAGAGGGACTCCGATGAGAGCCACGCGAGGGTAGCGCTTGGATAGCGCCGATACCCGCAGTTTCTGCGATGCAAGGTGCTTTTACGTTTCTCTCTCTCTCTCTCTCTCTCTCTCTCTCTCTCGCTTCCCCCTCCCCTTAACCCCTCGCTCTCTATGTCGCACCTACTTTACCACTTTTTCTCTCGGATTCGATCAGAGCGTGGCGCGAGCCGTTTCCCTCGCAACGAAATCGCCTCTCCGTTCGACGGCGTGGCGCACAGTGCAGAACGCAGCGCAGCGCAGCGCCGAGAATGAAAGAGTCACCGGTGGGTGGTGCTTCCTGGCCGATGACGCACGCGGTAAAGAGTTTCGGAGTAGAAATAATGGAGTCCGAGAAGGTGTCGCTCTCGACCGCTCGCAGAAGCGGTATATTCGTAACGTTCTCGAGGAAAGAATGCCGCACGGTCGATCGGCCGGATCCTGGCGATAGTCGTGGGAGGCTGCCCGCGTGTACCTCCGCTCGATGGAAAACGAAAGGGTGACAGGTAAATCGCGTGGTGACTCGCGTGGTGACTCGCGTCGTTCGGCTTCGAAAGAGGCTCCTATTCTCGCGCGCAAAACTTATTGATCAAGACTCTCTCTTTGGCGTGGACGGTTGACGTAGAGGCGCGGCACGGCGTGACAAAGTGAGCAGATGGAAAAGTGGGAGGGAGAGCAGTCGGCAGAGAGAGGGGGGATAAGAGTCGACGGAAGAGCGATCGTTTTTTTATAAAACGACGACTATCGGAAAATCGAGATCTATGTGCTTACTTACTTTTTTTTATTTATTTATTAAGCAATTTAAATCTCACGTTAGATCATTTTGCATAAATTACAAGATATACGTATTTACTTACTTGCGTGCTATATATATCTTCTCTTTCGCCGACGATCGTCGCGAAAGAGAGAAGCAGAGAACGTCGACTATCCGATTCCATGGATTCAACTTAATTTCCAGTCTCACGGTTGCGTTACGCTCGACCGTAACGTTTGTCTTTGGGATTTCGAGAAGGTCTCTCTTTTGGCGATATCGATGGACCATAAGCGAAACCGTACATCGCTAAAGTTCGTTTCGTCGTTAAGATGGTCGAACGCCCGGGCAAATTTCGGAATAGTCATCGAATACGTAAGACGTAAGACGCTTGGAGTCGTTTTTTTTTCCTTTCACGCTACTCGCGTTTCCCTTTCGAACGGGATTTCGACTCGCTGATCTCTCTCATCGATGCGTTTGTTTCAGGCTTAGCCCGAGTGAACCGCAGGACCCACTGTGGGTCAAAATGAGCGCGATCACCGGTAGCATCGGCAAAAAGAGAAAGAAATCGGATGCCAAACCGCAGTCACAGATGTGAGTATCAGTTAATCGTTATCGCCTATAGAGGTAGGTAGCGAAGCTCGCGAGATCCACGCGGTCTTGTTCTTTCGTTCGACGAAATCACGAAGAAAGGAGAGAGCCTACGGGGCACGGGCTAAACGCTCGTGTACCGGGCGAGTTTTCTTCCGCTCGGACGAAACGGGAGTCGCTCGTGATCGGAGGATCGAAGCTTTTGGTCGCACGGTCGACCGAGCGTTTCCACGACACGACGAACGATTCCGAATCCAATGCCACCTATTTCTTTACGCCTCTTTCACTCTCCTCGTGCCCTCCCTGTCCAGTCCATCTCGGCGTTACGAACCACGCGCGACCCCATTGAGATTCGGAATCGTCGTCTCCCGTTCTTTCGTCCCGGCGGATAGAACGACGAAGAGTAATGATTCCTACCTTTCGATTGTTTACAGCAACAAGTGCCTTAACGAAAAACGACGACGTAACCAGGAGAACCTGTATTTCGACGAGCTTGCCGAGCTGATCTCCGCCACGGACATGAGCTCTGGCAAGACCGACAAATGTCAGATCCTTCAAAGAACCGTCGATCAGGTAAGATGCTTCGTCTTAATTTAATTCTATCTCTCTCCCTCCTACCCTCCCACTATCTCTCTCTCTCTCTCTCTCTCTCTCTCTTTCTATCTTTCCCTCTTTGCGTCTCTCTTGCCAGCTGTCTCTTACGCGCGCATCTTTGCTGGAGTAAACGAAACGATCGCGAGCAATTTCAAGGAGGAAAACGTCGAATCTGATGCGTCGACGCGATGACGAACGCGAACTGCGAAGAGCCGTATACGATGGAAATAAGTCGATCGGCGATTCGGTCGCGATCGGAGTGTTTTCAAATTGAATTTGTTTTCCACTCGATAACGATTTGCTATCTCGCACGACGGCAACGATACCACGATACTGCGTAGCGATATTCCTTTCAAACATTCTGCTTGGGAAGCACGAAGCGTAGAGTGTGGAAGCACGATCGGAGAAGCACCGTGGATTGAGTTTTCGAAATCGACTCTCGAGTAAGTGGCCAAGCAAACTAGATAGCGCATAGAAGGTATCCCTCGCTCTCTCGCGGCTCGAAAAAGCCATAGAAGAAATCGGCTTTTAACGGTTATCAGCGTTCGCGATCGAAGGAATCGGAATCGGAATTGGTGAGTTCGTCGTTATCGATAGGAGGGATCGTTCGCGCTTTATCGATGCCGATACTCGATGCTCGGTACTCGACGCTCTCACCGCGTCGTTCTCGCGAGCAACGAATTCGTATTGCCATTCGCGTTGCTATCGTGCGTATTCTTTATCGCGGAACCGCGTAAGATTCGATAACGCGGTTAGATCACCGACGCGACGCGCGCGAACGCGGCGGTTTATCTCGAAGTACGAGATCGGAGGTTGGGGACGCTGTGACGAGAGCAACGAAGGGTCTCGCACGATTAGAAGAAAGCAGCAGCCGTGGGCGGGATTACCGAGTTCCTTCCAGGATGTCCGTGGGACATCGCGAGTATCCTGCCGTTGATAGTCGTGTATGTTCGTTCGGAAGCGAGCAAAGTGTTTCATTCGCTTCGCGAACTGCGCCACGCGTCTTTCTCCACGTTCGAGCGTTTTTCGCGTTCAGCAAGGGACCCGGAGCTCAGAGGAAAGGCTTTTTTTTCTATCTTCTTATCGATCTACCTCGCTATGAGGGAAGCGCGCACGAAATTTTACGCTCGGCCGAGAGTCGACAACCTCCGCATAATATCTTTAAATCCGAGCTGAGCGTTTCCGTTTCCATCTCATCGGCGGATCTCGTTGCTCGAACGGCTACGATTTCGGAATCGTTGCGCTGTAAGGTGGGGACGAGCGGAGAACGAGGACGGAGAGAAGGAAGAAGAAAAGAAAAGGATTCGCCGTAACGTCGTCGGCATCGTTCTCGACGTAACGACCGAGGCAAGAGTCTCTAGTGCCCTACCTTCGATCAAACTCCTCGATGAAACTAACGGAAATGTCCGCGCGACGCGAACGGTACGCGTTTCTCTCGTTCTCGCGTTGCCTCATCGATCGGATTTTCCTCTCTCCTTTTTTTCTTTCGCGGTCGAGCTTTCGCTTGAATCTATTTATTTCTAGTAGAGTATACGTATCGGGGACACGATAGACCTAGAATCCGTCTGTTACGAGGGAGTGGAAGAAAAAGAATTAATAAAGAAAGAGAGACAGAGGAAGGGAGAGACCGAATCTAACAGCCAAGTTTCGTGAATCGCGGAAAGCGATCCCTGCTCCGACCGGTTGCCGGCTGCGAGATGCGTGCTCGCGCTCACGACCAACTCGTGTATCGTCAAAGGAAGGAAGGGGTCCGACTTCCCGTCTCGTTCTCTCTCTCTCTCTCTCTTTCTCTTTTACCCTGACTAGCTCGACCGCCCGTTCATCGCGCACACGTTGCGTCGTAGCCGTGCGCTTAACGGCCGAGCACGTGGCGATTTTGAAGGCGACAATTTCGTTAGGAAACGAAACTCGTCGCGCTGCGAGCTCTATCTGCTTGTCCACCTTTTGTCTCTGCTCTCTTTGGCGGTTCACCGATGATCGTTCGTTCATCCATCCAACCCATTTTCATCAACCGTCCGCCCATCAATCTATCCATCCATCCATCTCTCTCTCTCTCTCTCTCTCTCTCTCTCTCTCTCTCTCTCACGTTGGTTACTCGGCTCTTCTTGATCGCTTTTTGATCGATTTTTAATTTCGATACGAAAGGATGTTGAAAGGTCTGTTTTGGGTGGACCGCGCGAGGATTACCGAGAGGAAGAAGTCGGAGCAAAATACGAGTCACGACTCGACTATACCCATGATGCGACGAACGACGAAGGTAGAGAACGAGAACGAAAGAAAGGCTGAAATAAGCGAGCAAGAAAGAAAGACAGACAGGAGGAGAGAAAGAGAAAGAAACTCGTGACGTGACCTTGAGTGACGTCACCGAGATCAATAGGAAGCGTCCTTTTGCGCGGCGTTATAACCCGAAAGAGCTACCTGAGCATGGATCAGCATGACGTCACTTGCGCAGTAGCTCGACGCGCATGGACTTTCAGTAGAGCACAGGCAGGGCGGAAGGGAGCGTCGGAGAGCGAAGAGGGAGTGATGGAGAGAGGGAGGGGGGGGATCGAAAGGATTTGCTACGTCTCTTCCCGGGCTGCCCTGCCTTTCGATCTTCGATTCTCTAGGCTCTAGGTCTAGATCGGGCTTTGACCTCGAGAAGATTAACTACGTGTACCGTGGTACCGATCGTCGACGAGGAAGATACCATGCGGCTGCTCGAGCGTTACCATCCTACTATTCCCCTTTTCTTTTCTTTCCCTTCATTTTGATTTTCCATAAATCATGCTTCTCGCCGCGTTAAGAGAGACAAGTGGAAGGATTCGACGAACGAACGAGAGCGAGCGAAGTTGAGAATTTATCGCACGCACGCTGAAGCAGAGGTAGAGGTATCGCGCGATACTCGCGCATACGGAGAGCATGCTTGTGCGCGCGAGCGTAGTGTGCAGTCGTGGGGCGACTAGCGGCAACGTCGCACACCGTTTGTCGGACTCTGTGGAGTCACCGACTTTTCGAGGCCACCATCGCCGCCGCCGCCACCGCCGCCGCCACCACCGCCACCACCAGCACCAGAACCACCGCCACCGAGAATCACCAGCAGAACCATCTCCACCACCACCGTTACCGCCACCACCAATAGCATAGTTATCACCGTAGTCGCGTGTTTCGTCCATACTGTTTAAATCTAGCGAGATTACGAGCGCGATCTATCGGTGCTGGGAAATACGAGCTCAAGGACGCGCACGCTTTGCCTCCTCTCCCCCCTCGCCTTCGCCGAGATCATGATCGCCGATCGGTATTACAGAGATCTTCTCATCCGTTTCTCTCTTCCCCCACCCCTGGTCCCTTTTACTCTCGCTTCGCAACTATTATATTCTTTACGCATTCGCCCTCGCTCGACGTCGATCTATGACGAAATTTGTGCGATCTCCTCCTCAGGATTTTCATCTACCGCTTTTGTTCCTCGAGAATGGGAAGAGATTCGAGGAGAGTGTCACCGGCGCGGACGATGCACCGAGCGAAAATGAGTCACCTCGAGCGAGAAAGAGAAAGAGAGCGGGATGCCTCGTGCCTCTTTATTCGATCTATTCCGTATCGCTGACGGCAGTTGAAAACTTTGCAGGACTCCCTGCTTTCATTGTTCCGAAGAGCGCTCATGAATTTTGGCCGTTCTTTACCCTGACCCACCTTACGTGTACTTTCTTATTGCGAATCGACCGACCGACCGTCCGACAATATTAAGTTTAATATATGAATACGATATAGTACTTTTTTTTGGAAAGTTAGGAAAAACTCAGACGAGCGACGCGAGTTTCCTAAAACAATGACAAAGAGACGAGAAGAAGCTGAGGTAATTCGTTCGGCTAAGTTACACGCTCGACCGTGATCCGCTTGTAGGCTCGTTCGATAAAAGCGTTCGATCGTTCCGATCGATCCGATCGATCTCGAACCATTTGCTCCACACCGAAAGTGTCTGGGCGACGAATTGTGATATCGCTGCGACCGAACCGTGCTTCACGGATACGTCCATTGTACATAGCGTGTTCCAGAACACGTGACTATTTTGGTTTTAAAATGGCGACTGGAGGTCACCCAACCTGATTATTTTCTCGTTCGTCCGCCTTGCTCGCCCGTTTAGGTACTGTCACGATCGTCGAATCGAGGGAATCGCGACAATGGGCGACTTATTTTCTCGTCATTTTCCAAAAACTTTTGCTCGGGGTTTCTTTCGAGCGTCGTCCCGAGGTGTTTGAGATAGAGTCAGGGCTACGCATGGGAGACTTCTCTTAATAAAAAGTATATATCTTCGAAATTGTTGGTTACTTAAGACAGAATAATATCGAAGAAAGAGTTTGCGATCGTACTCGTGAAAGATTTTATGCAAATCGGAGCATTCGATTCTAAATTGAAACTCTGCTTTACGGACGTACGGTCGCAAATCGCGGAAAGGACGAAAAGTCGAATCAGCGTTTCGTATTATCTTCGCGCGTGTAAATGCAGTGGCGTAGAGCATACATAAAGAGAGGACGAGCACGAATTCTTGACGCGTTGCGTAGCAGCTTCTCCGTAATATCGAGTTGCCATTGAAATCTATGAACCGTCCGCCTCGCTCTATAAAAATCTTTGAACGTCGTCGTTAATCAGGATTTTGTCTTTCTTTTGAGAGAAAGCTCGAAAGAACGTTTACTATTTTTCGCATGCTCGATCTTTCGTATTCTCTCTCTCTCTCTCGTTTTTTTTTCGAACTTTGTTAAACTTTTCGACAAAGTAATCGCGTTTACGTTCGTTATCGGAGAGCGAGAGCGAGTAGGTCAGTCTACCATCGACTATGCGCATTTATGCTGCTTAACGAGGATCGCACGTGTACCTATTCTGACAGCGACGCTTTACCTTACAGATTCGGCACATCAGGCAACAAGAGGGTTCCAACAGCCATGCCGTGCAACAGGGGGAAGTATCTTCGTCGAATCCTAACATACTGTCCAACGATCAAGTTGGTCCTATTTTGTTGGAGGTAGGTGTCGCAAGAAACGAGACCATTGGCGTTTCTTCGCTCGATCGCGACCGTTCGGGGCCAGACGCGTACGTTTCCTCGCGCTAAACGGAATGCGATCGCGAGGATCGGCATCCTCTTTAAAGAAGGAGAAGAAGACGGCGATTGCCGCGCGTCGGTTAACAATCCGGAACGCGGCTTAGATCCGATCTCGATCAATTATTTGCAGGAAGTCGTTACAAGGAGAATAACTTTGTGCGAACGCGTAAAGAAAAAAAAAAAAAAAA
>JAIFRP010000006.1:5748969-5766870 GCA_032403825.1 Odynerus spinipes | reverse complement strand
ATCAATATAAATATATTGTATGAATGTATATGTATATATATGTATATTAATTTATATACGTGTTATATATAAGTAATTGCTCGATAGATTATTTATATATAATTGCTATATAAACTTACGTATATTTATATATGTATACGTGTGAAAAAAATGAAATCAATCTTCTATTTTGCATAGCTCGGTAATTCTCTTTTGGATCTTAGATGCACACTGAATTACTTCTAAACGACATCTGTTGTTATATAAATGAAAAACTTCTAATTACAATATTATATGTGTACACACACGCGTAGTGTGTATATACATATACATACATATGAAAGAAATCTCACGCAAGTGTCTTATTTTTCCAGGAAGTTCACCGTTTACTAGATTTGGAAGAAATTGCCACGAAGCGTATATAATGCAAAATATGCATCGGTATATTAGATATTTAATAAAAACTAAATTATATTTCGTAGAGATGTATAAAAAACAAAAAATTTAACGAAAGCTGGCTGCATAGCATGCCCCGTGAGTCGCTCTTTTCTCGTTTACGTCCGACATTCGTTGAATTTTGAGATCTTTTATTATTTTTCGCGGATCTTTGATCTTTTAGCTGTTGTATTCTCGCAATTCATTCTTATTCTTCGTCGTGTGCCTCGAGGGTGCGGAAAGATCTCGACTGGAAATTTTTATTATTGTCGTTTTTCTTACTTTCATAAGAAAGAAGTAATACCGTATATTGCTAATAAGTACCAAGACCTGATGTAAAACTATAATCGTATCGAATTAAGAGGGGATAATCGTTGATGCAAGCGTTTAAAGGGATTTGATGCGCGAGCTCCAATATAGATAATAACAAAAAATAACAAAATTCATAGTACGAATATGATCAAGCCGACTTAGGAAGCGTTCTGTTTTATTCGTTTCGTCGAAAAGCAATCGACATCCCCTCGTCCTTCTCTGTTGCACTTTCTTCCAATCGAAGCAATTACAAAAGTTATAATCTCTGTAAAACACATTCGTGAGGTACTCTGAATATGTACACGTACATACATAGAAAAAGAAATGGAGCGCGCGAAAGTGAGAAAGCGAGAGTGAGAGAGAGAGAGAGAGAGAGAGAGAGAGAAAGAGAGAGGTAGGGGGGAACCAGAAAGAATGACGAAGAGAGAGAAAGAGAGCGAGTGAGTGAGTAAGTGAGAGAGAGCGATTGAGTGAGAAAATGAAAAAGAGCAAGGGGGGAGAGAAGCAAATAGCAGAGAGAGCGAGAGAGAGAGAGAGAGAGAGAGAACATGTACTCATCTTACATGTATATAAATTGCACGTATAAAGGATCGATCTACGTAGTCGTACGTGTATCTCCTCCTGGATGTGAGCTTGGGCCGAATGCATGGGAGCGTCCGTTGCGCGCGTGCGTTCGTAAAGTCGCGCGCACGTACGCGCGTGTGCGTAGCGAATTACGTCATATAGATAGATCATATGTGCTTTCTAATGATGAATAATTTTATAAATATAAATATAATACCGATCTTACCGTTTGTCATTTATTTCGTTTTTATCTTCTTCGACGCCTCCGCGCCTACGCGTTTCCAGCGCGACCATAGCCAAGTTTTTCTCGAAAAGATAACACGAGAGATGGGGGAAAATGTATCCTGGGAAGTAAAGGGTACGGAGTGAAAAATGCGACGAAATAGCTTATATAAAATATCTTTATTCGATGTAATAGATAGAAAGCTATAATAGAGAATGTAATAATATAGGTGAATGTTAATTTAATAATTTTATTATATTCACGAACGTAGCGACGCTCGAGATTTCGTTGGCAGTTTACGAGCGAAGAAAGTACATACTTGGTACGTCGTTCTTTCTTTATTTGGCACAAGGATTCGCGTACGGACGTCGCGCGATGGCTGAAGTTAGGCGAAATGTCGCGTGACTCTAGCAACGAACGTAAAAGATAAGAGTTCATTGTATTTCTTTATACATAGATATAGGCGATATCATACATACGACGACGCCGTAGGCGAAATACGTGCTTGGCATTTCGCGTGGGGGGGATGGAGAGCACTTTTAGGAAAATGGTGCCTCGGTGGTTCGATTCACTTTACGGAGCCGAGCTCTTCTTCGAAAATGATAGGGTACGCGTCTGTTTGGAATTTGACTTCTGTCGGGCGTTACTCTTTGCCGCTGATAATCCGTAGGATAATGTCGCGAGGGTGGATACTGTGGGGTACGAAGTCGAACGTTTCCGACGTCTTGTGTACCTGCATAACGATCGGCGTATCGATCTTCCGTGATACGGCGTCGAAGGCAGACCGCGCAACGACTGACTCTCGACGTGTGATCGGCTTTTAGCGTTTGTTGCGAAGGTTTTCGGAACATTTCGTAGTCTTTGATAGTCGCCAACCAATAGGAAGTTGCTGTCGAGAAGTAATTGCAAGTACCCAAGCCACGGCATTCGATGAACGGTCTCGTACGGAACTCTTCCAAACACGATCCTGGAGAGATCAACGATTGACCACCGCCGTCGGCGCCAGCGTCTCTGTGCTGTAATTAATCGCGCGATCGACTCGTTAGCGCTCTTATTTCTATTTTATTGTCATGGGGATAAAAGATCAAGTAGGAATCAATATCGCTATTACCATCAGGAAGCTATAACCGATCCACAGCTCTTCCCAACCTCCAGGACATTCCGGTATACTCATAGATTGACTATGTACAGCGATGATCCTCGTTGGAGCTTCGCAAACCGAACATCGCGATATGTATCTGCCAACCTCCGGAGCGGGAATGGGTGTCATCATCATCGGCATGGGTTCGGTCGTACTTAGCCAGTAACTATAATCGTTACGATTAGCGTAATCGCAGACATTGTTCAAATTGCAGAACATGAAAGGCATCGTCGAGAATTTTCTAACGCAACTTCCAGCAGCGCCTGAAACATTTATGTATCGTGAGAATCGATAAAAAAAGGAGGGGGGAGGGATAGACGAGATGCTTAGCTTCGTTTTTAGAGGAAACAGGGAAAGCAGCTCTTTTTCGTTGCAAGCGAGCAATACGACTTACCGAGATCTTGCGCGTAAGCTCGGCCGTTACCCATAATATGGAGTAAAGAGAAGCCATCCCATAATTTAACCGTGTTTCTCGGGCAAACCGGTATCATTTCGGATTGCGAGTGTTTAGCAAAATGGAAGCCTCTGTTTTTGGGGCCAGGTGGTGCCGGCGCTGGTGGACCCGGTGGACCGGTGGTTCCTACGAATACATAAACGTTACGTACGCAATTTCTGAACGTCGTAAGGTTGTAACGTTCGCGAGAAATTTNNNNTGCAGGAAACCGTACCTGTGGGACCTTGTCTACCGAGCGAGCCAGGTTGGCCTGGATAGCCGACGGGACCTACTTCACCCTCGAGTCCTACGGGTCCAGGTGGACCGGTCATACCGCGTTCTCCCGCTCGGCCAGGTAATCCATCCTTTCCTGGTTCACCAATAGCACCTTGCAATCCGGGAAAACCTTGAGAAAAAGAAATAAAGTTATTCGCGGTTTAAGATTCGCTTTAGCGATAAAGTAAAATCGTTTATACGTTACCGGGCAATCCTTGGGGTCCCGTATCTCCGGGAAGTCCGCGTCTTGGGAAAGGCGAAAATGGATTTATTCCACGATCTCCCTTTGGACCCTATGCACGAGACGAGAAAAGAATAGAACGTTATTCAACGATGTAGGAGGACTACATTTACAACACAGAGAGAGAAAAAAGCGATTCGTAAAAACTAACCTGGGGTCCTGGCGGACCAGGCAATCCTGGTATTCCTGGCTCTCCCTCGTCTCCTCTTTCTCCTTTGATTCCAGGGAAGCCATCAAAACCGGGTAAACCCGAATCACCTTGCATTCCCTTTGCTCCCGGCCGACCGTCTAGCCCTCTCCAACCGTGCTCTCCTTGTATACCTTTGGCACTAGTGGCAGATTCGCCAAGCTCTCCGCTAAAACCTTTCAGACCTGGTGCACCATGGAAACCAGGCAAACCTTGGGGACCGGGTGTACCGGGGAAACCGACGTATCCTCTTGGACCTGTGTCGTGAATCGCGTAAGTATATTACATATTAATATTTTATACGAGAGACACTGCTTTTCTTTTTGACGCTGCGAGGCGTACCTTGATCTCCCGTTATTCCTTTCGGTCCGTGAACAGAATATCCAACGTCGCCGCGAATTCCTTTCGGCCCGTTTGGCCCGTATTCTCCAGGAGCACCCTTCTGCCCTGGGCGACCAGGGGTTCCAGGCATTCCATCGAGACCAGCTCGTCCGGGCTCTCCGCGCTCGACAAACTGTTCAGTTATACCTATACTCGGATTAAAGAATAGTTTATTTTTTACCCTCAAAAATTTAATACTTTGTAATTTTTGTTGTTAATTAATACTTTTTACTTTTAAATTTACTACTTTTAAGATTTAATACTTTACCTGGAAGACCAGCAGGACCTTGATCGCCTATTATTCCTTTAAGTCCTGGGAAGCCTGGAAAACCGTCCGCACCTCGATAACCTGTATCCCCTTGTTCGCCCTAAATTTATTTATTTATTTATTATTAGTAATGTTCTTATTCTCTCTTAACAGGAAAAAACGTACGATGGGAAGGAACTAACTTTACTACCCGGTACTCCCAAATATCCTTGATCGCCTTGTTCTCCTTTTTTGCCAGGCAGGCCACTTAATCCCTGCATTCCATGGTCTCCTCTCTCTGCAATCGCATATGATGGCATTCCAGGTTCTCCTACTTGACCTTTGGTACCCGGTGCACCCATCATTCCGGGAAAACCTTGCGGACCTTGATCTCCGGGCATGCCTATATAACACATACGATTAGTTGGCAGTGAGATAAAACATTCTACGATAACGATTAATAATAATGTTGTATCTTAGATCGTACCTGGGCGACCCATCTTTCCAGGATCACCGTTCGGACCTTCCTTTCCTTTCGGACCATCGAAACCAGGAAATCCTACTGGTCCTCGCTGACCTTTCATTCCGTGCCTACCGTTAAGACCAGGATAACCCGGTCGACCTTTGTAACCTTGATCTCCTCTTTCTCCCTTAAATCCATCCGGTCCCATGTCACCAATTTCTCCCTAAGTAAAATCAGTTGTCATTTATAATGACACGGCTTGACGTATTTCTTAAACGTAGATCTTATCGATCTAACTTATTATCGGTTTTGCGATCGTTACTTTTGCACCAGGTGGTCCGTCGTATCCGTCGAGTCCAGGTTCTCCCTTCTCTCCGTCCAAACCGTCAAATCCGTCGGTCGCCAGTCCGGGTTCTCCCGATGGACCGGGTCGGCCATCGAATCCAGGTTGTCCAGGAGGTCCCATCTCTCCCGTGAAACCAGGCTCACCAAAATCACCCTGTGGCCCACTGAACGAATTTTCGCCCGGTAGTCCGTCGATTCCGTCGGGTCCGAAATCACCTTCGATACCTTTGAAGCCTGGTGGACCACGGGGACCCGGGACACCTGGGATACCCTCGTCTCCCTTGTCTCCTTTCAAACCTAGCGCACCATCGATTCCATCCATACCGGGCCAACCGCGCGGTCCAGGTTCACCGATTTCTCCGACGTCACCATCCGGACCCGGAAGGCCGAGCAAGCCTGGACTTCCATCCAAACCTTGGAAACCCTGCGGTCCGGTATCACCATCGTCGCCGCGACGTCCAACGAAACCAATCTCTCCTTTCAAACCTTTCATACCGTCGAAGCCCGACGGACCGTCCGGACCTGAAATATTTTAGCTGATAATTATCCTGTTTACGTCTAATCTCGACTTTCCTTTATTCCGACTTGCTCTCGTTGATACGCACCGCGAGTTCCTGTGTCACCTAACATCCCAGGCATTCCGGGTTGTCCGGGTATACCTGGAAAACCTCTTTGACCTTGTATACTATCGCCCCGTTGGCCTTTAGAACCCTATTGAAACGATACGATACGCATTAAGAGTAGAATTATATTATTTATCATAGTATACCACATAGTCATGGAAATCTTGTTAGTTACAAACCTGTAAACCCGGTAAGCCTTCGTAACCGGGAGCACCCTTGCCACCTTTGATACCTTTTGGCCCATCTGTCCCCGGCCTACCGCGCAAACCGTGAGGACCGGCATCTCCTATATCACCTTTCTCTCCGTACCAGCCAGGCTCTCCAATCTCGCCATAAATGAGATTGGAGCCGGGTTCACCGCGGTCACCCTTAATTCCTAGGCGTCCCTAAAAATAAAGGTATTTATTATCATAAAGAAAACCTAATTTATGGTAGCCGTGTGCCGTTATGCGACAAGGTGGCGCGTCCACGCGAATAGGTATGTTTTTCATATAAAACTGGAATGAAGCTTACGGAAAAACCGACTGGTCCTTGTAGTCCGGGAGTACCGGGAGTTCCACGAGGACCTTGCAGTCCTGGCATTCCTGGATATCCTTTCAATCCAATTGGTCCTTGAACCGATATACCAGGAGATCCGACGGGTCCTGATACACCTGGAAAGCCTTCGTCACCGGTTTGACCTTGGTAACCTTTGAAACCGGGTTCTCCTGCAACCATTTCGTGAATATCAAACTTCAAATAAAAAATGACGATTCTCGCGAGTACGGATGACGCATATTCAATTATTACTTACCGGGAGCACCCTGTTCGCCTTTGTATCCTTTATCTCCCTTAGACTCGATCGAAAACTGCAAAGATTCTCCTTGCTCTCCTTTTTTACCGGGTTCACCCTGGACACCTTTTACGCCTGGTGCGCCCGAATATCCTGGATCACCGCGTAGAAATTCGATCGGTATCGATGCCGGTTCACCTTTTTCACCGGGTATACCGTCCCATCCATGCGTGCCGTTACGACCAGGAAAACCAGGGGCGCCATGATCACCCTAAAAGTAACGTAGCATATTATGAAAGTAGTACTACGAGCTGCGAGCGAGGCGAATAGGTGACTTAAATAAAAATCGTTTATCAACCTTTTCTCCTTTCGGTCCAAGTGCTCCCGCATCTCCGATAGGGCCGGGCTTACCGCGTGGACCTCTAAAACCTTCCGGTCCAGGCAGCCCCTTGTCTCCAACATCTCCGGGCGGACTGATGTACTGCTCTGTCGTTGGTACCGAGACCTTTCCTGGTTCTCCTTTAGGACCTTGTGGTCCCGCCATGCCTGGTCTTCCGCTGTCTCCTTCCAGCCCTCGAGGACCCATCGGGCCCGCTTTACCTTGTATTCCTTTAAATCCGCGAGGTCCGGTTAAACCGGGGAATCCTGGAGCTCCTGGGTATCCGTCTACGCCAGAATCACCGCGTTCGCCCTTTTCACCGGGTAATCCTATGTAAAAGTATGATTAATTTTGTTAATAGCATGTTTTTTTTACTTCTACACGTACTTCTTCTACACTATTATATATTCTACACTACTTCTATATTATTTCTACACGTACCCGGTGTACATATGCCGCAATCGTCTCCACGAAGACCCTTGATTCCTTTCGAACCAGGAAAACCCGGCCATCCATCTGGACCGGACACTCCTGGCGTTCCCGGCAAACCGGCTTCTCCGGGTGGTCCTATGATTCGAACTCCTTTCCCAGGGAAACCTTTCTCTCCTGAGGAATTAGATCGTTAAGGTTAGTATGATATCGTGATTAGAATTCTCTTTTTGTTACATGTTGTATTCATGGGTAGATACAAAAGAAAATGTAATTTACCAGGTGGACCAGGATCTCCGCGATCTCCGGGTGGACCGGATAATCCCGACAAGCCGGGTTTACCATCGTAACCTGGTGGGCCTATAATCGTGACACCTGGAAATCCTTTGGCGCCGACGGCGCCAGAAGACCCCGGAAGACCTGACGGTCCTTGCGGGCCGATCGTGCCGGGAAGACCTGTAGGATGGAAGATAGATGAGAGGTGATTACGGACCGGAACGATAAAACGGATCGATCTTTTCGATCTTTTGCTGCATATTAAATATACGTGTATGTATAGTCGATCGATCGGTTATGAATTTAGCAAGAGATTCGTAGATATTAAAAAATTAAATAATACCGTCGTCTCCTTGCTCTCCTTTGACGGATGAGCCTTTCTTTCCTGGAACACCGGGTGGTCCAGGGGGCCCCGGTAGTCCTGGTGAGCCGATGTATCCTACTTTTCCAGGATGTCCTGGAGTTCCTGATTGACCCGGCTCACCGGGTGGTCCTATCGAAAAAAAATGCGAGTTGAGTCGAGTCGCAGTTCGGAATACGTAAGCAGTTACGAGTTTTCGTCGATTTGATAATATATAAAAAAAAATCCTAACCAAGATCTCCCTGAATTCCAATACTTCCGACGATAATCTCGTCGAGTTCCGGTATGTATTTTCCTGGTTCACCGGCAGCTCCTTGGTTTCCCGGCGGACCTTGATTACCAAGTTCTCCGGATTCTCCCTGAAAGAAGAAAGTTCGGTAAGATTCGATCAGATGTAAAAGGAAGATGGGAGTTCGATGCAATTTTCTTTACGTACATCGGGACCGTCCGAGCCTGGATTTCCCGCGTAGCCCGGTGCTCCTTTCTCTCCTTTCTCTCCGGCGGGTCCTGCCGGACCTTCGACACCTTGCTTTCCTCTCGGTCCGTCGTCTCCCTGCTCGCCCTTTAAACCTTTCATACCGGCGAAACCTGGCCGTCCCTATGGACACGAAAAAAATTAGTTCTTTCTGGCCGATACGGTTGTCCATTGGCAATGCCAGTAACGGAAATACAACGTTTATTATCCGACTTTTTTCCTTACCAGTGGTCCCTTGGCTCCCGTCTCTCCCTTATGTCCGCGATCTCCGCGATCTCCTCGCTGTCCTTTCACACCTTTGACTCCTTTCACCGGCTTCGAGTTCACGTTCTTTGTGTATTCCCCACTGGCGGAAGGACCTGCTTCACCTCTGTCACCTTGTTCGCCAGGCGAACCTTTTACACCGTAAACCGTTTCACCGCGTTCCCCTTGCATACCTGGTAGACCCGGTACACCTGGGTAGCCCTAGAATTCGAGATGAAAGCGCCGAACGTGATGAAAACGCGCCAATGGTATTCGAGCGTATCGAAGCGTAGCTAATACCATTCGAACCCATGTCGATAAAAGGAGACGTCGTGTTTAGACTTTTTCAACGACCTTGAAAAGAGACGCTCTGAATCTAGGAACGCCAACCTCTTAGTTTATTATTTTTCTGCTACTACATCTTGCCGTTTAGCCCGAGTTACCTCTCGAGAAAGCGCTACTCTCGAGTTCGTGCTATCGGCAATCGTATCGCCGAGTCAGCAGCGGACGGACATGCCAGAGTGGAGCGTCGTTTCGGATTTCGGTACACGCGCGGATGTCTCGTAGGAGCGATTAAAATTCGCTTCTTACTTGCCTCGTGGAGGCTGATCTATCTCGCGCGGTCGATTATATAACACGATACAACGCGTACATCCTGGAGACGATTCGGGAGGTTTCTATTCGCGAGGAAATGTACACATATGTAAGTCGTGTCGTAATCGTTATCGATTGAAGAATACTCACGATATCGCCCGTCTCGCCTGGATAACCCACGTCTCCCAGAATTCCAGTTGGTCCTGGATAACCCTGGATTAACAGAAGATTAATTTTTTTCGCATAATATTTACCGAGACTTTTTCTTACGAGTATATTTAATATAGGAAAGTATAAGTAATAGGAAAGGCGAGACTCGTTTACCTGAGCTCCGTCGATACCGAAATCACCTTGGACACCCTTCACACCGACCGAATTGATTCCACCCTCACCGGGCTCGCCGGGAGGACCATAATCTCCAAGGGGTCCGTCCAATCCTCGTCCGCCGTAAGTACCGGGCATACCCGGTGCACCAGCACGGCCATCCGTGCCGTTGCATCCGTCCAAACCGTCGGGTCCCATCACTCCGGAAATTCCAGTGTTACCCTAGGGAGAATCACCAAAAGCATATCTTAGTATTGCACTTGTTTAATATACGAAACTTTTATTATTTTTCTATTACATATGTACGTAAATACGTATGAATTGCATATTCTTTGTTGTCTTTGAGAACGATATTAGAATACGTACGGAAAGTCCAGGAGATCCCGTGAAACCCCGGATGCCAGGATCGCCCTAAAAGGAGAAAAAAGAAGAAGAAATGTTATCAAGCGTTCGCATTGATACGGTTCCATATCATTTTCGGGAACAAAGATTCTCCGAATTCGTTGCGTCCCGGTCCGGACGGACGGCGAGACGATCGCACGGTACACTTACATTACGAGACAGGCGCGAGAAACGTATCGCCGTTGCAGAGACGAGACGCCTTCATACCTTTTATGGGAATGGCCCGAACGAAATTGACACACTTCCATTTAAAGTTTCTTCGCCGGTTCTTCGACCATTTTTGTATGCACGAAAAGGAAAGGTCCAAACGAGGTTGGATATTAAAGCGCAGTCGCGAGGCGTAAATCGTAAATGGTTTCGCCGTTGTCATCGTCATTGTCCGCGACGATGAAATTATTTTCAATAGAGAGCGAAGTCGCGTTACACGGTAACCGTGTGGAAGCTTAATAAATAGGTACGACCGTTCGACCTTGTCCAACGGATTAATCGGTGTAATCATCAAATCTTGGATAATTTTCTATTAATCGTCTACCGATCGTTCGCGATCGTAGACAGAACATATTCGCAGAGCAATCGAGACGAGATGAAACTGGACGAGGGGCAGGAGAGGAGGAGGAGGAGGAGCGGACGAGTGCGGAAGGAATATCTGGATATGAGATCGCTCGACATCCGGTTTCGGAGCGCGTCGGGATGCAAAGGGCAAGAGGAGGAAAGAGAGACATAGACATAGCGGAGAGCGTGCACTTGTCAATGGGAAGTGCGTTATCAATGAGCGACTTCCATCTTTTGTCTCGTTTGTTGTCTCTTTCGCGTGCGCGCGAGATTCTTCGAAACGAAAGCGAGCCGATGTCGGAACGATCGCGTTATTTGTGTTTTTTTTTGCCATTTTAACAAAGGAGAAAGAGAGCGGCGAGTCTCGAAACGATATTCCTCTCTCCTGTCCTTGATTCCTCTTTGATCGGTGCCGACGGTCGCGGCGAGGAGGCGCTCGCTCAAACGCGCGGCGACGAATTATAAATATAAGCGGAATTATGCAGGAGGACGTCGACAGATTTCTGCGATATCGTCGAAAAGGATAAAAGATTAAAGGATGGTAGTCGTGTGTTACGTCCCGTAACCAACAGACGTCTTTAAAATTTATGAAGAACTTGGCTAAACGTTCTATTTCCAAAATGTCCTAAGCCCCAAAATTTCCATTGCAATATTTTACAATCATTGTTTTAACATATCAATATTTTACACACCATTGCAATACCCATTCCAAGCCTATAAGGATTATATATATATATCTCTTTAACATACAACTATATATACAACATAGTATATATATGGAATATACACAACTTCTAAAAATTCTATATTTATAGCATCTGGAGTTGGATTCGTCTACATCAACCCACTGATAAATCTGTAGCCAGACCCAAGACGAAACCTCTTTCCCTCTTTTCCTACTAAAGTGTCTTCAATCGACATCTCCTATCCTAGTTAATCTACTTATCGACCCAAAGGAGTTTCTTCGAAGAACGAATCCGTTATGACGTCCAGGAGCAACAGCATCCGGCCCGTAACATCGTGGAAGTAAATAATTTGGTTTTTCGAGTTCGAGACGCGTCCTCGTGTTGATCGGAATAGTAGGACGGAAACGAGAATGGCTTCACCCCCGCATCCGTGATAGGACGGCAACGAACGCGTAGGATCGACTCGCGTATCCGTTCGGTATCCCTTATCGCGAACTATGGTTCCTTTTGTGACGCATCAACGGAGCATATATCTACGCACGCGTGCATAACCGCACACGCGTGACACCGTACGAATGAAAGATCCGCTAGGCGAAACAAAGGCGCGAAGCGCTTTTCGAAATATCGCGAGACCGAACGGCCCGCGATACATTATCTCGAGCTTTCGAGATGCAAATTTATTACGTCGTGTTCTAAATATAGCATTGCCGCTAAATAGTCAAGGTTTTCCATCGAGATTCGCGAGAATATGCATTTCCCTACTCTCCGCTCACGGTTACTGCTATTACTATTTATTTTCGACGTTACGGTGCTTTATGACGAAACACCTTAAAAGAGGCGAGAGAGTCGAACCAAAAAGATGACTCCGATGAGAAGAGTTTTTATCGATGCTTTAATTAGCCTTGCAAGTCTAGTTTATCGGGCCCAATCGATAATAACGGGTTTACACGTGCCTTTATCTCGTCTCTCCGTATAAGGGCATCGATAGAATTCGATTTTACACCGACATGCCGCGACGATGGAAAATAAGCGTGGCTTATTGTTGAAATTTTAAGAAACAATTTACTCGTTACTATTTCGAAGATTTTACAAAATTCGACGGTATCTCGCGATCGTGGATCGTTGCTCTCAGCGCGTCGTTGTTCGATCTCGCGCTTGTTCCGATTTTGCATAGCGAAACAAAGGATGAAGACAATAGAATGTTTCTTCGAGTTTTAGCTTGCACGCCAGGGAGGACAGAGGAAGAGAAACAGAGAGAGTGAGAGAGGGAGAGAGACGGAGAGAATACAGCCGAGCACGTGGGTACGCGCGTAATATCTGGGTAATCGTTACGTTAGATAGGGATCAATGCCAAACGCGTTGGAACTCGAGATACCGCAATTTATCATTAAACGCCCACGTTCGGTCGATTCGTTAACCCAAAGCGCAGAATTGTGCCATTCCCGCTACTCCTACGGCAATTTCAGAGAAGCGGATCGCGCGACGGATCGCTCTCGATACGAAACGCACACTCGCGCGACCGAGGATGGATGACGTCAGGAAGCGTGTCCGATCCCCTCGATTTTCCGACCTTTTTATTTTTCCGTCGGGACTCGGTTCGATAATATTTTTAAATGGTTCACGTCAAAGAAGAATCTTTAAAGAATTTTTCTTCGCTCGGATGTTCGGTAAAGATCTCGAAACTTTTCGTTAACATCCGATTCTTTTGGATGAAAAGGTACCGTGGGCGATTTCTCTCTCACTCTCTCTCTCTCTCTCTCTCTCTCTCTCTCTCTCGTGCGCGCGCAATCTCTTTAGTTTGTAAAGAAAAATGACGTCATTTAAAGAGACTCCGCCAGCCGTACGTAACCCCGATGACTCTCGCACGACGCATAAAACGCAACGTGCCTTCTCGTAAACTCGTTCGTTTCTCCGCAAAGCGATGAGCGTTCGTTAAAAGGCCGAGCGGGCGCGCACAATTTGTCACTCAAACAAGTTGGTCTTCGTCGTTGTCTTTTAAAAACGCGATTCGCATCCTCGCGCCGTAATATTCTTCGCCGACTCTTTCCTTTAGCCTCGATTCAAGCCGTGTCGCTTGGTCGAAAGTCGACGAGGTACCATCCCTCGGTAAACTTCGACGTCCGTATCGAAAATTGCATCGCTGCGAATCGCGTGGAGCCGTAGTAGAGTTTTTAAATTCGTACCCGGAGTAAATGAAGAAAGCGATACCGGGATCGAAAGTAACGTTATAAATAATTCAAAATCTATTATAGCTGTTATCGTGAATTTGAGATATAATAATAATGAGTAATTATAATTTGAGATATAATAATAATGAGTAATTATAATTGAAAAATATACTTATCGCTTCCAAGCGCGATCTTTTTTACCTAAGGCAAATCTTTGCTAATCAAAACCATAGATACGTCGTACGAGATCGATAGCGACAAAGATCGCGCGTAGCTATGTAGAGTTTTGAGGCGATTTACAATACGGTACGACACGCTTTCCTCGTGTACAGCTGTAAGTGCGGGCGGAGTCGTGGGAGTTTGTTCTCGTAAAACGCTTCTGCCGGTCCACATTTGGAAGCGACTGCGTTTCCGAACGCTGACGCTACGACTCTTTTTATCTTCGATATTACGGCGTTTTGTCAGCACGCGTAACCGACACGAAAGAGGATCGACTCGGCCGCGGAAAGTTAGATCGTGCGGGGGATTTCGAAAGTACCCACGACTGCCGTAAATTCTCGTAAATCGTCATTTTCGAAAGGGCCGACATTTTATTGGAATATAATGTAAAATAATGTTGGCGGACAGCTATTCTCCGATCGGTCGTAGGAGTCGAACAATTATTTTCCCGATAGTATAGGAATACTTACTCGATAGCCTTTTTCTCCGGTCCCGCCATATTCTCCGCCCGCGCCTTTCTCACCTTTGGGTCCAGGGGGTCCATCCGGTCCGACCTCTCCCGGAAGACCCTCCAGTCCTTGCGGACCGTGGATTCCGGGAAAACCCGGCTGTCCCTTTATACCGGTACAATTGCATTTGTAGGAGTCTCTGCAAATCTGGAACGCACAAAGAAGGGATTATTGTAATGTGTGTGTGTGTGTGTATAGATTGCGTCCGTTTAGGACTCCGATAAATATAGAAGAGTATAAAAGAGAAACGGAATTCGTGGTATAGTAGACGCTCGTATAACACGGTCAGGAACTTAAGGAAACCTTGTACAAGATGACACCTGACGAGGATCGTTAATTTTTATGTCGTACAAAAAAAGAATTTTTTTAATTAAAGATTACTATTAAATATCACTAAACTTAAATATTACTATAGACTATTTTTTTTTTTTACATGGAATCGCATATTATACTTTTTAGCAGCTCGACGACCGCGTTATACGAGAGTTTATTGTATCCAGCTCGATTTCGGAATCGGTGAGATGCTGGGTGGCGCGCTCGTTAAGCCAACACCGCGTTTAACGAAGAAAAAATATAAATGATCTCGCCAATGGTGACGATGACGACGACGATGACGCGAACGAAGGGCACGAGCAATGAGTTTCGCGGCTGTGCATAGGATATGTTCGAGCGTGCGTTCGGGAGGCCAGAGCAAAAAAGTGCGCGCAAGCATTCCGTAGATCGGTCTTGGCCTTGCGTTCGCTCAAGTCGCGTTGCTCGCCGGGAGGAAGATCATCCACAGGGGGTAAGATTTTTTTTTCGAGGGAAAACGACCGAACATTGTAAAGTACATTGTAAAGTACTCTTCTCTCTCTCTCTCTCTCTCTCTCTCTCTCTCTCTTTCTTTCTTTCTCTTCTTCTGATTCTCTCAGTCTCTCTTCTTTTTCCAACTCTCTCTTTTTCTCTCCTCTTACTCTTACACTTGCTCCTGGCTCCTCTATATCTCCTTCTTTCTCTCTCTTTCTCTGTACTTATGCTTCCTCTTAACATTATATTATATTTTTTTTATTATTTTTATTTTTTTGTAATTTTTGTATTTTTCTGCATGTTAGTAATTTTTCGTCTCTACGGGCACTGGCCCATAGATGTAAGAAAAGTATCTCTCTCTCTCTCTCTCTCTCTCTATCTATCTATCTATCTCTCTCTTCCCCCTCTCTCTTTTTCTTTGTGTCTTTCTTTCTCTCTCTGACTAATCGATCGAATCAACGAAAGACGTTAAGAACGTCCAACATATTTCTTTTTTCTTCCCATCCCCTCCCTTTTTTTCATTTCTTCTTTACTCTTTGGAACAGCAAGGAGTCGCGCACCGAAGGACGTCACTCTATTTGCGGAGAGTCAGAGGCGAACGAAAGCGGCGGAACGTTTCCACGCGTTTGCTTTGCGGATGAATATTCCGCTTGTATAAACGGAGGCTTACGTGTCCAGCGCGCTCGACGAATCTCCTCGACTCTACAAAATTTTTGATTCTTCGACTTCTTTTTCGAACTAACAACATTTCTATTTTGACGATATTATTATAATTCTGTATACGTTTCAGAATTACTGAAATATCGTGAAGATATTTTGTTTTACTAGTTAATTTCGATAATACTAAAGATAAGGATAATCTTAATCGAAGAAAGTAAATTTTACTACCGCGAGTACCTACTACATATACAACGCACTTCAAATTAGACGAAATGTACTGTTCGGATAATAGAACATTTCGATGATAGAACATTCGGATAATAGAGAGTTCGGATAATAAGCATTCCGATAGTGGAAGTTCTACCGTATATAGAAAAGCGAGTGGATGAAATCATACATAGATATAGCTAGATACGCACGCATACATACATGTATGCACGTCGTTACAAGAACGAGGGAGGAAACGGCGAACGGTCGTATATCGGAATTAGCGAAGGACTCGTTACGACGATTACGCCCTCTATCATCCTCGAAAGCGTAAGGCCGACGACGAGGCCGCCGGCGCTTTTTGCTTTTCCTGCAGCTCGGGATGACGTAACGAGCGCGCAACGGTAACTCGGCCGAGTGCGCGACAGGCGACGCGCCTTACCGCATGACATAATTTCGCGATCGCTCGTGCGACGAGCGACCGATCTACCCGACGAATTATGCCTCGTTACTCTCCGGCTGCACCGTCCGTCTCGTGAACGTGGATGCGCTCCGGAGAATCCGCTAGAGATTCTGCCTCGATTCGTGGAAGCGTCTTCCGATAGTTTGCTTATCCAGCATGCCGTAATCCGTTCCAGAACTCTTCGAAGTTGCCGCCTACGAGCGAGCAGCCCTACGAAAAGATAGACCTCTCGCTCGGTCCTTTCCCCTCGGTAGCAATGTTCGCATGGTTAACACTTTCCAAGAACCAGCCGAGTTTACGACTTACGAAGCCTCTAAATATTTGCTCCTTCGCCGCCTTCGGTTGAGTTCGCGTGGGTGGGCGTACCGACCTGCTCGATGGAACGGCTCAAGCTGCTCGAAGAAACGATACCAGCAACGCTAATAAGGAAGATCGATCGTCGCTTTCACGAGTGGCATCAGATTTTGCGAGCGCTCTCGGAAACGTTAGAATCGTTCATTTCTCTCGCGTTTTTTCGCCACGATTCCCTTTCGATCTCTCGCGAGGGACGCTGCTAGGTTTACGAGCGAGATATTCGGTCCAATCGGCGACGCTTTGCGACGGTTTATTTCCGATAACGAAGAATGGCCGATAGGAGAGGAAACAATGGGTTGTGATACGCTCTTAGCTAGCGCGAGAGTTCGGGGAAGCAGGTATCGATGAACGTTCGTTCTTATCGGTCATCGACGTTAGAAAGTTCCTGTCGAGCAGTGCTCTAAATTCGAGCGTAGCTTTTCGAAAAGTTTCATATCGATTTTGGAGGCTCGAGTGAAGGAAGGAGAGGAGAAAGAGAGAAAGAGAGAGAGAGAGAGCGAGAGAGGGAGAGAGAGAGAGAGCAAAAAGCGTCAGATTTCGAGGAATTCGCATAACGAATCACGAACATGATCTCTCTCTCTCTCTCTCTCTCTCTCTCTTTGTCTATCTGTCTTTCTCTCTCCGGCGTGGAGGATGACGCTGACCGAGCGAAACAGCCCGGACGGACGCCTTAGGCCGTTAGATAGACGTACCCATATCGCGAGCTTCTTCATCGTTCTCGTCTCGAGTACGATTTACGATCTCGAGTCATTCCCCGATTTTCTTTCTCCGTTCATCGTTACGTCGTCGCCAGACGTCTTCGCCCTTACAACTCACCGATGTGTTTTTCCTTTCGTTTATCGCGTCTTTCTTTTCTCCAGTAGCTTTTTAGAATACCGTCTCAATTTTTAAGCTAGAGCATCTATAAATCGGTGGAAGTCATCGAAGTACTTTTAATCTAAAAAACTTTTAGACATGCGTGCTAGGACCAACATGGCCGATACGCTCGTTTGGTTCTCCCGTATCGCCACGATCGCTCCGTCTCGTCGAATACCGCTCCATTCATCGATGCAAACGTTGACTCTTCGAAGGAGGAGGCTCGCGTGCCTCCTGGTGTGCGTGGCCTCGTGTAGAAGACCGGCTTCTTCGATAATACTTTTCTCTTTCTTTTTCTTTTTCTCTGTCTCTCTCTCTCTCTCTCTCTCTCTCTATA